>CAOLHI010002652.1:0-236877 GCA_948474755.1 Ctenosaura bakeri | reverse complement strand
CACATCAAAGCACTCTCAACGGATGACCATCCAGCCTCTGTTTAAAAACCTCCAAAGGAGACACCACCACACTACGAGGCAGCATATTCTACTGCTGAACAGCTCTGACTGTCAGGAAGTTCTTCCTGAGGTTTAGGTGGAATCTCCTCTTCTGTAGTTTGAATCGATTGCTCCTTGCCCTAGTCTCTGGAACAGTGGAAAACAAACCTGTTCCCTCACTGATATCACATCCTTTTAAACATGGCTATCGTGTCCCCTCTTAGCCCTCTCTTCTGCAGACTAAATATACCCAACTTCCTAAGCGACTCCTCATAGGGCATGTCTTCCAGACTGTCCACCATTTTGGTCGCCCTCCTCTGGACATGTTCCAGCTTGTTAATATCCTTCTTGAAATGAGGTGCCCAGAACTGGACACAACATTCCAGGTGAGGTCTGACCAAAGCAGAATAGAGTGGTACTATTACTTTCCTCAAGCTAGACACCATGCTTCTATTGATACAACCAAAAACTGTGTTGGCTTTCTTGGCTACTGCATCACACTGCTGACTCATCTTCAGTTTGTTGTCTACTAAGACTCCTAGATCCCTTTCACATGTACTATTGTCCAGACAGGTGTCTCCCAAGCTTTCATTTTTTTTTCTGCCCAAGGGTAGAATCTTACATTTCTCTCTGTTGAAATTCATTTTGTTAGCATTGGCCTGGCTCTCCAATTGTTAAGGTTATTTTGAATTTTGATCCTGTCCTCTGGGATAATAGCAATCTCTCCCAATTTGGTATCATCTGCAAATTTGCTCAGCATGACCTCTATTCCTTCATCCAAGTCATTGTCAAAGATGTTGAATAGCACTGGGCCGGGACAGAATCCTGTGGTACCACACTAGTCACTTCTCTCCAGGATGAAGAGAAGCCATTGGTGAGCACCCTTTTGGTTTGGGTAGTCAACCAGTTACAAATCCACCTAACAGTAGCATCTGTCTAACTAACATTTTACTAGCCCCTTTGCAAGAATATCATGGGGAACTTTATCAAAGGCCTTACTGAAGTCAAGAAATGGTACATCCACAGCATTCCCATCACCTATCAAGCTCATAACTCTATCATAAAAAGAGATAAGATGAGTCTGGCATGACTTGTTTTTGAGAAACCCATGTTGACTTTTAGTGATTGCAGCATTGCTTTCTAAATAATCACAAACTGTCTGTTTAATGATTTGCTCTAGAATCTTTCTGAGTATTGACACCAGGCTGACTGGGCGATAATTATTTGAGTCCTCTTTTATTCACCTTCCTGAAGATGGGGAAAAAGTTTGCCCTCCTCCAGTCCACTGGGACTTCCCCTGTACTCTAAGAATAAGATTACTGCCAGCGGTTCTGAAATTACTTCTGCCAGTTCTTTTAATATCCTTGGATGTAGTTCATCTGGCCTTGGAATCTTGAATTTATTTACAGTGGCCAAGAATTCTTGTACTACTTCTCTACCTATTCTGTGCTGCATTTTTCCCACTTACCCACCTGCTCCTCATCCCCCTGGTTGAGTATCTTTTTCCCTTTGGGTGAAAACTGAGACAAATAAGGTGCTGAGTAGTTCTGCTTTTTCTCTGCCCCCTGTTAGTACTTAGCTATCTTCTCTATGCAGTGATCCTTGCATTCCCTCAGTTTCCTCATTGGATCCATACTATCTTCCCTACAAAGCTGCCTGGGCTTTGAGAGCTTCAGAATTTGAATTTGAATCCCTGTGTATTCAAATATCACCATTTCCACACTAAGCTGTTATAGCGCGATGATTCCTCTTTCAACAATCTATGGAATCCTGGGGTTTGCAGTTTCGGGAGAGGCCAGGGGGCCCCTCCCGCAACTGCAAACCCCAGGATTCCATAGGATGTTGAAAGTGGAATCATTGTGCTATAACAGCTTGGTGCGGAAATGGCCTATGTTGATGGACAGTTCAGATTGCCATTTCTTTTATCTGAGAAGCTCCTCATCTTTAATAGCTGTATGGCAGACAGAATTGCCAAATCTCAGGGCCCAGCCCTGAATCTCCAATTTTCATGGGTTGTCTGCAGTCAGGAGATAAAAATGCAAATTCTCCAGTTTTCATAGAATTATACAATCATAGAGTTGGAAGAGATCACAAGGGGCATCAAATCCAACCCCCTGCCATACAAGAAGACATCATCAAAGCATTTCTTCATTGATGTGGGAACGACTAGCCAGAACATTTTTATGTGTTCTGAATTTTAATTTGAGACCTCAGTCCCACCACTGTGACATTCTTACCAAGGCTGTGTGAAAACATCCTCACAGAAACATGAGTTCACTTTCAGTATTTAGAAAGAATTACAAAACAACAAGAACAACATTTATTTATAACACCCTTTTCACCAAAGGGCAGAACGTAAACATATACAGTAAGGGACGAGGAAGTTAAACATAACACTATAGCAACTTTATTATGGAATGAAATTTGCAACACTCCGCCAGTTACTACCCATCTCAGAACCTGAAACAGAACTCAGCAGTGAATCAAAGCTGGTGAATCAAAGTGGAAAGTCTTCATGTTATCACGGTTATGATATGTCTGGTGAGAGCACTAGATATCCTTTTGATATCAAATAATTTGGACTTTGCTTGACCTTTCTCTGCCACCCTACTCCACATGCTTGCAGAGGTCCACTGGACAAGCACGTATTAGGCGCGGCCGTTAATGGTTGTACATTCCAAACCTCATTCAGGCAGGCAACTTAAGCCTCTCCGATGCTTTAAGGAAAAACCCTCTTGCAAACCGGCCTTGCTCAGCACGAATCTTTACAAAGACACACGGCCAAGTGCCCAGCCATTCCTTTATGTTGGGCCATTAGCATACTGGCCATACTATTGTCATCCAGCGCTAAGCTCATCATGCAAAACCTGACCTTTTCCAACTCCTTTGTCCAGCTACAAATTCCCTTTGTTCTCACCGAGCATGGCCTGGCCTGTAGGTAAAATCCACCCTATAAAAGGTCCCCATTTTCAAGTCCTCCTCGGACTTCTCGGATCACCCTGGACTTCCATCCAGCCTTGCTGCCACTCTGTCCAGTTAAGTTGTCCCCTCAGCGAGCTGCTCTGAGCTTTCTTCTGCTCAACCTCTGTTTCTCTCCAGGACTACGAGACCAGGTGCCGTATTACCCTATCCCCAAAGCAATCTATTTCTATTTCTCAGTTAGCTAGTGTATGTCATGTCTTTCATGTTGTTTGTCCTCAATAAATGTTATTTGTGTTACTTTAAAACTTGTCTGACTACGCTCTCTGACCTGAAGCCGTAGACATAGGGTTCAAGATCCTAGCTAAAATTACCCTGCCTCTCGTTAGCTTAAGAGAGTGCTCGAGCTTAATTTCCCCATCTTGTGTTTGTATTTGGTTATTTGGGCGCCCCTCCCAGGACCCCCAACATACAGGGTAACATTCAGCCCTTTACGTAAACGGGTGCAATTCTCCTACAGCCGGCAGTTCAAAAGAAGACCATTCTACAAATGTGGACTCAGATCTTGAAAGGCTCAAGGCCTTGACAGAACTGTGTGCATTGGTGGAACAAACAGTACTCCTTTGCCTGTAGCTCTTAAATTCTTGGTTGGAACATACCATACTAGCTGAGCTGTGAGATACTGAGGGAGATTAGAACACAAAGCCTGGAATACGAGAACCAAAAGTTTGAAACAGGCCTTGGCCTGAAGTAAAAGGATATATGGGGAGAAGAAACAGGTGAATATTTAGGGAGGTTTAAAACAACCCGGGTGTCATTGTTCTGAATTAAAATCAGAGAAAGAAAGGAGCAGGAAGGCAAACATACCGGTAAATTGTTACAATAATCCAGGCATGAGATAACCGAAGCCTGGACAAGCAGATGAGCAGTGTCAATAGTCAGAAATCTCTGGATCCTGCAGATATTCAAAAGATGGAAATTAACATGCCTTTGTTGTCAAAAAGGGGCACAGGGGCACAGAAATAGGCACTCATCCAGCAGGATTCTGAGGTTCCTGGCAACTGAGATGGGAGCCACTGTGCAACCCTGTAAATCCAGCGGAAGGCATGAGAGAGGGGCTACTGGATGGTTAGGCCAAGATCTCTATTTTGTCCATGCTCTGCTTAAGATAATGAGCAACAATCCACAAAGAAACATGTGGCAGACAGTCCGTCACTGACTTCTGCACAGTGGCATCAACTGATTCAAAACTCTAAAACAATTTAGATAGTGGAAATGTTGTGTTTACATATTTATGTACACTTGCAGTGTTCAGTGTAGCCTGAAGCAGCTGCTAAAATACAGACATTTTTATCAATGCATGGCTTCCAGAGTCTCTCCACCCACCTATCCAGTATGTTTAGAAAAGCCTTCTTAATTGTATTTCAGAAGTGTGCTGCCTGTGATTTATGATCATGTTTCTCTTTTGTTGGGTGTTTCTCTGATAAAGAGAGACAGGCCTTACCTGTTGCCTTTGTACAATAATATTCTCTTTGCATAGTGCTTGATTTGTGGTTCCAGGATGCAACTAGACTACCAAAGCTTAGAAAGTAATGGGGAGCAGATATTAGTGGACATCATATCCTCTGGTATTTCACAGATATAGGCCATTTCCACATTACACTGGCGTTTTTTCTCACCTTACCTCATCGCAGCAGTGGGGAGTGGCACTCGCGCGAGCAGCCACTCATGCGAGCTGCTCACGACAGCCCTTCTTGCCTCCCGCATCAGCTTCCTCTAGTGCGGTCGTCGCACAAGTGCCCTGCCCCTTCCTTCCACAGCGCAGTCTGGGAGCTGTAGGCTGCGCGGAGGGAAGGAAGCGCGACCACCCCTGCTCGCCAAGGCACCACATGCAGGTAAATGCACGAGGGCACCGCAAGCATTGTGCAAGCGCACAGTATTTTTGGCTTAAAGACGAAAATCAAAAAACGTGCGCGTGCCCCGCTTCAGCCTTGTGAGCGTCATGCAAGTGGGAGTGCATCATACGGAGCAACACTCCCACTCACGCGATGCTCAAAGGGGCGCTCACGCAAAAAAAAAAAAAAAAAGCATGCGAAAAGGGCTACTGTTATAATGGTATTATTCCAGTTTCAACATCCTATGGAATCCTGGGGTTTGCAGTTTCAGAAGGGGCATTTTGAATTCTCAGGCAGAGGGCTTTTTGGCTTCAGTAAACTAGAAACCCCAGAATTCCACAGGATGTTGAAAGTGGAATAATAGCACTATTAACAGTGTAGTGCGGAAATGGCTGAAGACATGTGTGACCAAGCAAGATCGGAGCATGGTCAAGGTGGCAAAAGTTATTAATGAGAAAGAATACATAAACTTAGAGAGGCTGCAGCAGTTTGCCTTTGCCTCAGCCTTCTGGGAAGAGAAGTATTCGCCCATCCTTCTCTCCACTGCTGACTTAATTTAGTATAAACTACATTTGTTCTTTCAACTCAGTTTGCAGCAACTGAAGTAAGCTGAGGACAAAGGGGGAATGTAAGAAAGGAGGGAACTGGGACATCTTAAAAGCTGCTGAAAAAAGTGGAAAGGCAGAGGATTATTTGGGACTGTCCCTGCCAAACTGGGCAGCTGGAAGGTATGAGGTGTAATGCAGCCTGGCTGAAAAATTGCCAAGGAAATGCTACTGTTTCTTACCTCCATTTTTCAAAATACTAGGTACAGTTCTTAGGCATCCCATTTTATTATACATGGACTTGATGTCTGGTCTCACAGACATCAAGTCCCCATTAGGCCCATATGAGTTGTCCCAAATCCTTTATCCTTGAAATGCAAGGAGTGGTTACCAGTTGATCTCCAAACAGGCCAACCCCTGAACATTTGGCACACAGCAATCAGGCCTTCTTTACTACATGGGAGGGGGGGTCCTCCTGCTGACACAGAGGCTGGTGTGATGCCTCTCTTCATCCTCTATGCCCAGCAAGAGATTTGCTGACTTCCCTATGCAGTGATGTAACAGCAGCCTTTGACTGGATACAGAGATGTTACAGAATTGTCCAGTTCTAATCCCTGCAGACATAATTCCGTTGAGGAAGATACAAGTCACCAACCGAATTTTGGCTATCAGTATGTATGATATGTTAAGCATTAATCATAGTTGCTCAGAGTATGCTAGTCAAATAAAAAAAAAGACCAAGTCTAACAAATGAAGAAAATATACACCCATGCACTTTTCAAAGACACTCTTGTCCTCAGATTCTACCTCCTGACCCTCTGAACCACAGGTTAGGCCCAAGATCTAGGAATCAAATACAGTGTGCCACCTGTACCTGCAAGAGTTCCCTTCTAGAAGCTCTTGTAAATACCAAAATTAGTGAATGTTTGCATCCCATTATATTCAATGGCAGTGACATGCACATGAGCGCTTCACCACATCCGTGTACATTACCACCGTTTTAGGTATAGGGACACAATACTTTGTGTGACCTGGAAATTGCTCATTCAGAGATAGCAAGTTTGTGGGGGGGTCAAATAAGAGGAAAAAAATAACCATCTACTCCACTGGTGTTGTGGTTTGTTCGAACTCAAAGCTTCTACACCCATTTGAAAGTCAAACATAAGGAGATCTTAATCACCTTTCTCCCACACAATGTGTGGCTCATCTCACAGATGTATTAACAAAAGAACACTCTGTTGCTGAAAGTAATGTGCAGTGCATACCATATTGTTATTCAGTTCCCACATACTTGATCCCAGTCACTCAATGCCTATAGGTAAAGAAAGCTCTTATATTCTGCTTCAAAGGAAACTCTCTTCACTAAGCAGAAAAAAAATCTGTTTGCTCTTGACAGAAATATACCCAGGCCATTTCCCCACTACACTGTTATAGTGCTTTTATTCCACTTTCAACAGCCTATGGAATTCTGGGGTTTGCAGTTTAGGGAGGAGCCTTTAGAATTCTTAGCCATAGAGCTCTTTGGCCTCAGTAAACTACAAACCCCAGAATTCCACAGGATGTTGAAAGTGGAATAATAGCACTATAACAGTATAGTGCAGAAGTGGTCCAAAATTCACTAATTGCTTCACATTCATGATGAGGGAAATGACAGTACAGAAATGCTAATGTTGGAGAAGTCAAAACTAGCTGTTTCATCCATCTAGGTGCAGCCAGGCCCATGTGCTTAGCTCATCAACCTATGTCTTAGAATCTCTGTATATACAATCATATTAGTACTGAACCTGGGTTGGTGTTTTTTTTTTTTCCTAGAGAAAATGACGTCTTTAACACTTGTATGACAGATGTTTTCACTCAGTGCTAGGAACAGCTGTCTGTTTTGAATTTAGTTAGTTGGAATTTAGTTGCGTTTTTTTCTTGTAAAGAATTTTCACAAAAGCCACAATTTTTTTCATATTCAGGGCTGAGGTTTAAAAAATCAAGAATGCAGGAGAAAGGAAAACTGACAGGTTTTACCATCTTTGTTCTTTACACATACCCAATATTTGAGCTTGTTGTTCAGATGATATTCTGTTATTAATAAGATATTCCACTTCATTGATCATAGGTAGTTCAAAAAGCACACAGTGTTGGAAACTTTCTCTATAGTGCATAGCATGTTACATTCTGTACTATATGCCCATGTATGTATGCACACATGTGTGGTATAATATACTAGAGTCCTTTTGCAATATCATCTCCAGAGTGACCCTGCTACCTGACAAGATGGGATATTTGTTCAAATTGTTGAATCTGAATACTTTTGTCTATTTCAGTTTAGAATATATTGAGCTTCGCCCATCCATCCAGTTTATTCTTCCAAAGGGTTACAGAATATCAGCCCACGGTTCCTTGAGACTGTAAACATAAATAGCAGCACCCAGCAACTAATAGTCCTGTTAATTTTGAGGTGCCCTGCATGTTGAATTTCCTGGTACAATTATTTCCACTAAGCCTTTCTTTGTGATTTGGATTAATGCAAATTTAGAGGGAGAAGTGTTATTGCAGAAAGATTGAGGAATCTTTCAGGAGAAGCATTGTTCCTCTTTCACGTCTGTGTCAGTCTCACCCACATAGCCAGATGCAACCAAAGTACTATTGTCTCCAGTTAATGTGGTTAAAAGGTGGAAGTGAAGCTCAGTCTGTTTAATATATGGCTCAGCCCAGTTAAAGGGAGTCCTGAGGAAATGCCTTTGAAAGCAATGGAACTCCTGTGGTTTTAATAGAATACTGGTTTATGACTACATTGGAAGGTAATAGTCATTCGGCACCATAGTGTTAATACGCCTGTGGTTTACCATGTGCATTCTGCATTTCTAAAGTCATCTCATGAAAGCTCGAAGCCTGGTATCTTGTATGAAATTCAGCATCTGTTTAAAAGAGTTTGTAGTGCTTATAGTTATGGAAAGGTTGTTGTTCTTTTTTTTATTTATTTGTTTATATCCTGCCTTTTTGCCAATACTGGGACTCAGGGTGATTTTACAAAATTAAAATTAAAGTACATAAAAACATTTACAAAAAGAGAAGTAAAATCATATAGAAAGTTATAGTGGCCCCTCGACTTAAAAAAAAAGCAAGTAACTGTCCCCCAGCAGACTGAGTACTCCCTGTCTCATTCCTTTGCTTTTTGCCTGGGCAGGTGTGCCTTCATTCTTTGCACCTGGGCAAAGGGCAAGCAAATGGGAAAGGGCAGCCCTGCGGGTAGAAAAGGTGCATGTGCACATCCACTTCCCTCATTCTTTTGCCTGTTGCCCGGGTACCCTGCCCAGCCAAAAGCAAAGTGAATGGAGGGGGGAAGGTTCATGCATGTGCATACACCTCTCCCCATCTATTGTCTTCTCTGTTGCTCAAGCGCCCTGCCTTCTTTCTGTGTACCTGGGCAAAAGATAGGTGAATGGAGTGGGAAAGGCTTGCACCTGTGAACCTTTCTCCTGCCATTTGCTTGCCTTTTGCTGGGGCACAGAGAAGGAAGACAGTGCACCTGGTTCTTTCTCTCTCTCCTTACATTTAATCCAATCTGTTACTGATTGCCATTCTCTCTCTCTCTCTCCCCCTCCTCCTCCTCCCACCTTCCCCCTTTGTCATCAGCTTACTTCAATTGCTGCAAATTCTGTGGTCAAGTGATGGATGCCAGAGCCTTGCATAATTCTTTCTTCCTCCTCATGCAAGGGAAAATAGGATAAATCAAAATTGTAGAACTCCGACTTTCTAGGTGTTTTAGACTGTGTATGTGCCTTCGTGTCACCTATTGACTTATGGTGACCCCATGAATTTCATAGGTATTTCTTAGGCAAGGAATGCTCAGGGGTGGTTTTCCAGTTCCTTCCTCTGAAATATAGCCTACCGGATCAGGTATTCCCATCCAGACACTAACCAGAGGTGACCCTGCTTAGTTTTCAAGATCAGAAAGGAACTGGGGCCTTTTGGGTATTTAGACCATCTACAACTCCCATAATTTCTTACCATTCACCATGTTGACTGAGGCTTTTAGGGGCTGAAATCCAAAGTATCTGGAGGGCTAAAGACTCCCTGTCCCTGAGATAAATCGTGCCAATGACAAATACATGCAGACTTTTTTGTTTTGTTTTGTTTTGCTTTGCACAGAATTTGAGTTGCATTCATGGAGAATTTAAATTCCTAAGGCACAAAATTTATTCAGATGACCAAATGAAAGAGAGAATAGGGCCTGTAGATCTTTAATTATTGTAAAGAAATTTCTTCTTCTGCCCAAAAACTAAGATAAACAGAATCCTCTTCCCTCATATTTCTATAGACTGTCTTTTTTATTTATTGGTGTTTACCTTTTTTAAAAAAGTAAACTATTTAACACAGTTGTAGAACTGCCCTGAAATTGAGAGGGTTGTGTATGTTGGTAATATCACAGTCACTGACGTATTGGACCATAGAAAACCTTTTACATTCACAGCGAAAAATTCCAAAAAGCTGCAGATAGGTCCCCCCTCCATACACACACCTCACCGTGGAAAATGATGTTTGGACCGAAGGCGGGGAGGAGTCCTCCAAACTATTTCCATTTCCCTAGTTACATTTTTAAATCTTTCCCTTCATATTTAATTTTACTAGAGGTCAGTTTTCTCAAAGCGAAAGCTCAAATATTCTTAACAGATACATTTTTCATTCAATGTCTGGCAGGGCAACAATTTGCTTCTCCAAGGCTAATACCCAAGTAGCAGCAATTCTCAGTTTCCCATGCCATGGTAGATTAATTCTAGAGATTAACGCAAGTCAACTATACATACTGTGGGAGAGTTGAAATCTGCAAATTGAGCTGATCGGGTGTTTTTGACATTGGGATATGTGTTACTCAAGTTCCTTGCAGAAATCAAATGAAGTAGAGTGTGTGTGGGAGCAGTTGCGAGAGGTTTGGAAGGTGATGAGCTAGCAGCTGATGATCAAACAGATGTTGCAATGCTCTGTGCAGAAACAAACAGGGTTCCTGATAGAATCTGTACATTGTGACCTATCGGGCTTATAAAACGATGTCTCAGCAGTGGCAGGCATTTATTCATAAATGGAGGGCCACTGTGATGCAGTGAGTGCAGTGCTGGGTTGGAAATTGGAAAATGCAGGCTCAGATTCCTACTGCACTATGAAACTCACTAGGTGACTATAATAAAAGTTGAGGAGCTGATCCTTCAGATCCCAGACAGAACATGTTCTGGGATTACCACCATGAAACAAAGCCAGGTAGGTAAAAGAATAACATAAGTTTTAGTGATTATGCCAGGCTGGTGTGTAGCTGTAGAAGACCGAAGTAAAACCTCCAACATTGCACAGATGAAAAACCGCGATGCATGTGGCCAAGCAACAACAGTGTGGTCAAGATGGCAAACGTTAGGCAAAAGTTATTAATGAGGAAGAAGAAACAAGTTAGGAGAGGCTGCAGCAATTTGTCTTTGCCTGAGTTTTCCGGGAAGGGTAAGATTCTGTCTCCTCCTTTCTTCTCTGTCCTACTGAGTTAATTGAATGCAAACTACTCATTTTGTACCAATTGAAATAAGCAGAGGACAAAGGGCAGAAGTGAGAGGAGGAAAAAAAAACAACCTGGGACCTTTTAAAAGCAGCTGAAAGAGTGAGATAACATAGGATTAATTATTACTGTCCCTGTCCCAATTCTGAATAGTTGAAAGGTACGCAAACACCAAATGCATAGAAAACCTACAGACACACCTCAGCTGATGGGTACTGAAAACTTTCATACTACCAGCTCCCAACATATACCAGCAGTTTTCTGGGCAGACAGCATAAATTTCTTCTCCCAGAACAAGAGCAAATATATTTTCTGCTGCTTAAAATCTTAAATAGCTCACTTCCTAGCTCTTAGAACTGCCATGAGAGACATTAGCTAGGAAACAAATTACATTCCTTGTGAAAAATGGCCCCAGCCTGGCGAGGGTTCAGTAGGATTCTTCCTGCATGATAGCAAGAGGAATCCTTGTATCAAAATGATAAGGTAGGCTGCAGGCAGAACCACGTACATGCAAGATTGTTTATATATGAAGCTGTGCTTGCTTGGCACCAGCTAATCTATGCTTGAGGCCTCTATTGCTAATTAAAGAATGCATCCTAGACTTGGCTATATGCACTAGGAATGCTGCATTGCAAACTATGCCATCATCATTTATTTATTTATTTATTTATTTATTTATTTATTTATTTATTTATTTATTTATTTATTTGTATCCCGCCTCTCCATATGGATCGAGGCGGCGAACAACTTACAAATAGCATGTATTTCGAAACATTTCTATACATGCCCCCAACAAGCTGGGTACTCATCTCTCCTATACCGTACAACTTCCCCATTAACAGCAGCTCCAGTGGCTGCCAGTCTCTTTCTGGGCACAATTCAAAATGCTGGTTATGACTTGTATGGCTTAGGTGCAGGCTATCTGACAGACCGTATCTCCTCACAGAATCATAGAAATGTAGAGTTGGAAGAGACCACACGGGCCATCCAGTCTAAACCCCTGCCATGCAGGAACACTCTCAAAGCAATCCCGACAGATGGCCATCCAGCCTCTGCTTAAAAACCTCCAAGGAAGGAGACTCCACTACACTCCAAGGCAGCAGATTCCACTGCCAGACAGCCCTGACTGTCAGGAAGTTCTTCCTGAGGTTCAGGTGTAATATCCTTTCCTGCAGCTTGAATCCATCGCTCCTTGTCCTGGTCTCTGGAGCAGCAGAAGCCTGCCTGGTCCCTGAGATCCTCAAGAGAGGCCTTTCTTTCAGTGCCATCACCTTCACAAACACAGCTGATGCGTTGAGATAAGGCCTTCTCAGTCCCTGTCCCTGGGCTCTCGAACTCCCTTCCCACAGAGAACAGCAGGCTTCCATCAGCAGGCAAAGATTTTTCTATTCTGATAGGCTTTTAGAACTGAACTGGATTTCAAAGAAAAGGCTTTAGAGCAGGGGTTCTCAAAGTGTAACGGGACCATAAGGGGGGGCACTATAATTGCTGAAGGGGGAGTATACAAGAAAAGTCAGTCTGAAAGTACAGCAAATGTGAAAAAGAAGGGCAAATCTCTGTGTGTGCATATGTGATGATTGGCTGACGATTGGCTGGTCTCCTCAAAAGAGCAACACAATCTGTTTCCCGCCTCCCCCTGCCTGCGCTCCGAGCGGCTTGAGGAGGAGGCGACTTTGCTGTCCCTGCTTTGTGAAGGAACCACGTCACCAGCACGACCATTGTTGTGCTGGGTGCTGATGAAGGAGCAGGACCTTTAAACCACAGCTTCGTCTCCCTTTTGGCACATGGTGGAGTCGGATATGCCTCTGGAGCTCACTCTCCCGGTCATCAGGCAGGGGGTAATAGGTGAAGAAAGATGGCATCCTGGGGGCAGGCCCACATATTTTATGCCCTCACTTCTGAGCTCTGTGGCAGGTGGTGGGCTTTTCATGGGGCATGCCTTCCAAAGGGGGTCACCAAGGTGGCAACCCAGGATCAGGGGTTTGCCCTTGGGACCAGATATTTTGCTATCATGCAGTCCCCATGAGATCAAGTTCAATGTCAAGTTCAATGCCATGTCCAAGGTCAAGTTCATGTCTAAATAGGCAATAAATACTAAAATTGCCCATAGTTCATCCCAAGTCCTGCCTTGTGGCCTCTTCATTTGAAGGAGTGGGCAGCAAAGCATCTTCCACTGTTATGCCTTCCTTCAGCTCATAGTAAAAATCTGTTTCCTTTTTTTCATGCTTTTTCCACTCAGCTTCTCCAAACATTCCATCACTGGCATAGTAGGAGTATGCCCCTTAATGACCATGAATCAGTTTCTTGGGTGTGGGACGAGAGAAGTAAAGAGAAGAGGTGGAGAGTGTGTTTTAACTTTTTTTACTACTGTGAATAGTTTGATTCCATTTTGACTTTGGTATGCTTTAGCTATATTTTTCTTTTTGAAAACTTTTAGCTACCTCGAGTCCCAATTTGGGGGAAACGGAGAGGTAGAAATAAAGTTACATATCATCAACATAGTTCTGACTCCTCTCCATTCTTCCGGTGCCAGTCCGAATACAGTGACTTTGTGCCAGTCATTCTCTGTCAGCCTAACCTACCTCACAGTTGTGGTAACACAAAGAGAAGGAAAAGTTGCTGAAACTGCCTGAGGAAAGGTGGAATATAAATGTAAACTATCATAATCATCTTTATCATGTTTACAAATTTTAAAGGTCCTCATAGATTCCCCCCTTTCTTTTTTTGGTTTAGGAAAGATGGCCCCAATCCATTTGCATTGGAGTGCTACAGTTACTTCTGTGATTATGTTAGCAGGGTACCCAACAAATGCTTCGATGGATTGTAGAGCCTCTATCAGGACCACGTATAGAAGGTAGCAGTGGCAGAAACTGGCCATAGATGTAACCACATCAGGAGTTGTGTGTAAACAGCAAATAGTCCATCACATCATGACTGACAGGCTTAGGGGCTGTGATGTGTTGATGCTCTCTGATACAGACGTGAAGTGGGCGAGGAGGTTTGCTGCAACATTTAATCAATTAATCATGCTTGACAACTGCAGTTTCCTCTTTCATCTTAAGACTGTGACGATAGAGACATCATGACTTCAAGCCTGTCAGCGTTTTCTTACTCCCGTTTCCCACTCCCGCACATACTCACAGCGTGCATACGTCCCTGTTTTTTGTTAGCCCTTCTTACCTGATAAAGAGATTTGGAGATCTTAAAAGCTTTTACAGTTTTTGTGATACTCAAGTTGCCTTCAGAAAGATATATATTGCATTTGTGTAGATTTTGGATTTTTTTCCCTCTTGTATCCAAACAGCAACCTTTGTTTTTTGTAGTTTAGAATAGATTTGCTTAAAAATTTTGACAGATGCCTCCAGTGAAGACAAGCAAAATAACAATGGATAGATTTAACTCTATTTGCTACTTTCCAGTTGGACTTGGGAATACAATGGCCCTTCCACCTTCGCAAAGGTTCGAAGCATTGGCACGGGAGCGTTCCATCTTGGGGAGCTTCATCAACAGAAAAGTGCCTTTTGCCAGTTTCACCTGGAACTTTAGCTCTTCATAATTATCTCTTTGCTAGGAATGGAAAAGAAATGTGTTGGATTTGATTCTCCTTTGAAAACTTTTATTTTGCAGTTCCAAGGCTGACAACAAGAGGAAGCACATCTTGCCTAACAGAATGACAGAGAATTCCATGTGAAATGCACCCCCAAAACATTTTAGTTTAATGAAAGGTGGATTAACATGGGACATGGGGAGGGATGAATGTGTGTGGGGGGGAGATATAATAAAATACACATGTCCATGTGGGAAGAAAATAATCCATCCCAATACAGAAATGGGATGAGAAAAGAATGCTGGTGGGATCCTAAGAAGCTCAGCAGAAACAGAATGGACTTATTTTTATACCTATATGCTTTGTACTCCAACCCACTGTTTGCTGCCACTATTAATCACAGAACTGGGAGAGGAGAAAGCAACTCAGGAATCAGGATGAATTGCATCTGAACTTAATCATCCCATGCATTGTGTGTAGGTAGTCTTTGTTCCATGTGTAGTCTGTTCCAAAAGAAACCTGGTTCACTCGCCATTTGAAACATCAGCATTCAGAAACCCAGCATAATCTTTCTTGATCTCATGACAATGGTAAGCCTTAGCCTGGTTGATGGATTGACATGAAGGCAACCACTCTTCCTTATGCTCAGATTGTTCCTCCTTTTTTTTAGATGAATTCAGTTACTATTGTGCTCTTCTGTCTTTTGCATAATGAAGCTTAAACACAGCCTGTACAAAGAACCGTCTTGCCAGATCACACCTAAAAATCTTTCTTTTCAGATCCCGAAGCACTGGCAGTTTCAAAGACACAGAAGCAAAGACTGCATGTTCTAACTACCAGCTGCTACCTGAAGGAACTGTGGATGCTGGAAGATTGTGTTTTGGCCTCTCAGTAAGAATAGATCAGCCTAGTTGGCCTAGCTCCATGCATCCTCAAAAAACCCAACAGCTGTGGAGAGCTTGTTTCTGTCTCTTTCCTGGAGATAACTCTGCCTAATAAATGCTTGCCTCAGTTGCTCACTGAACTCTCTCTCCTATGATTTTCCTTCATTCCCTCTCCTGTGTGTAGCTTTGAAGACAGGGTCTGCTCTGTAGGCAGGTCTGTCAGGTCAGGACCATCTTAAACCCTGAGGGTGATGTTACAAGGGACAGCTCCCCGTGGTGTCATTAAACCTTAGACATGACATCTTAAGCATCAACCACAATTCAACAGAATAGGTAACTGAAATTTAAAAAATGACAAGACTAACATACAAGGAAAATTCATATACACACACAGTTTTCAAAGCAGAGCTCTCACTGAGATTCTCTTCCCTCACCCTTAGGACCATGGAAGAAGGTGTAGGCCCTGATACTCAAGGTCAGACCCTGAGATCTGGGAAGCTTATCTGTAAAGTAACTACTTGAAGCAAGGAAAGCAAGAGGGAAGGGGGAAGCTTGGTAACCCACAAGGGAATGGAGCTATATCACTACATGTATTTATGCCTATAGGCTTTGGGTCCATTCATGTTAGGCAGTTATAGTGCTATGATTCCACTTAATGGCCATGGTTCTATCCTATGTAATCCTGGGATTTGCAGTTTAGATAGGGGGATTTAGAATGCTCAGTCAAAGTGTTCTAGTGACTCAAAAGACTATAGACCCCAGGATTCCATAGCATGGAACCATGGTAGTTCAAGTGGAATAATAGCACTATGGCCATTTCCTCACTACACTGTTATAGAGCTATCATCCCACTTTCAACATCCTTTGGAATCCTGGAGTTTGCAGTTTAGGGAGGGGCCTTTGAGGCCCCTTCCTAAACTGTAAACTCCAGGATTCCATAGGATGTTGAAAATGGAATGAAAGTACTATAACAATCTAGTGCAGAAATGGTCTATAACTGTGTGGTATGAATGGTCCTTTTGTTTGTACTAAAAGAATGTGAAAAAGACTCCCTAATGGATAAAGTGGAGGTGAAAGTGGATGCCTGTTGGCTGTCTTCAACTCTCAGGAAAACTCAGGGGACCTTTGTTTTCTGTAGTAATAACAAGTTTCATGTCAGCCCAGCAGGATGCTGTGATTCATGTTCACATACATTTATGTGCTATTTAACAACCTTGGCTAACTAACCTTGCTATTCTCTGTGTGGTTGGAAAGGCAGCAGCTTTTTCTATTAATTAGGCTACATCTCAGATCTGGAATGAGTTGCATCTTGTAAAGTAAAGGGGTGATGTTATGCTATTCCGTTGAGCAGATGATTCAGTTGAGGCTCCTTGACTATCTTCTGCAGACCAGCAGCTTGAGAATTATGGCATCACCTTTGCATCGTTTATTATGGATTTAAAAAAAATAGAAATTACACTCCTGTAAATGTTGGGTTCAAAAGAGTATGTTTGTGTTTTGGAGTACAACACCCAGCTTTGCATTGTACTTAGGTAATTGGATATGTTGCTTTTCTCTTAGGTTCGTCAATTTGCCTTTTTGGAAATACATGTTAGGTAACTGACTCTTCACATCAGTAACGGCAACCATTTTGTGAAAAGGCAAGTCCTTTGTCCATGGCAATCATTTTGCGAGAGCTCCTATGAATATTTTTCCAAATTCCAAATGCATCCACCAGCCAGAAGAAAAGAAAGGGTGGGAACACCTGCCTTAGGAAAACAGTTTTACCAAACAGATTGATTTCCCCCATACTTTAAAAGTTCCATAATTTCCTTATTGCCATTTTCAATGGTTTCCAAAATGGAATGAGAAGCACATTACCTGAATTCCAACACCTGAGTATACGAGAACAACAATGACTGAGCTCAGCTTCCCAGAATTCTCTGGGTTCCTCCTTAGGTTTTGAAACCTATCAGGACCAGCAGCCAACTCTTTTTGGCCCGTAAAGGGAATGATTGAGAATTACCCAACTGAGAAGAACAGGCTAATACACTTTTCAGAACGCAGATGAAAGGGCAGTGGTTTCTTTTATCTGTGCCACTGACAAAAAAAACTACATCTTTTCCTGTGTTACAGGTAGTTGAGCTTTCTTTCCTTTTCCTCCTCCTCCTTTTTTGTTTTTGTATCATCCCTTTCTAGGTTTTAAGCCTGAGGATAGGGACTCTTTTAAAAACAATTACATAATCTCAGAGAACCTTTGAAATTATAAATAGAAATGTAAATACATTAAATTAAGGGTGGGCAAACTGATGACTGCAGACTGCATGTGATTGCTGGTCTCCAATTTTGTGGCCTCTGAAGCCCCCTTCCTCCAAAGCATTCAAACCCTCATTTTTTTTTAATAAAATCATTTTAATTTTCAGGTGATTTTTGTCCCCCAGTCATGCAGAAAGCCACCCAATTGCCTAAAAACACAGGAAAACATCCTACCCCAGCCCCACAAGCACCCCAGAACACTGTACTCCCTCCCAATACCCTCATTTTCCTCTTCAGACCTTCTCAAAATGGTGACAGGAAGTGATGTGAGATCACTTCCTGTTACTATTTTCAGAGGAACCAGAGGAAAATGCAGATATTTCAGCCTGTTGGGGAAGGAGGATGGCCCATCAAGGGTCTGGAGGGGAAACTGGCCTCCACATGGTTGCCCACCCCAACATTAAATACATATATATGTTTATAACACACATACTAATAGATAGGGTGCTTATAACAGGATTTTGTGGCTTTAGAAAAGATGCAGCTATTCATATCAAGTTGATCAAACTGCAGATCTCTGACCAATAAAGGCAATTTTTATCACAGCTACACTCAGTGGAGGAAGAACTGGATCAGGCACTTCATAAAGTATCATCACAAAGAGACACATTTTCTTTTTACATTAAAATTCGAAGGAACAGTCAGAAAAAAAGGAATGAGGTATGTGCAAGGGGAGAGATGTCATGTTGATTTCAAATGCTTTTCAAACAGGACTGGCAAGGTTCTCCATCAATGTAGATACATTGTCGGTGTCTCTACATCACAGCTTGTTTAATTTGTTTTTAAATTGCATTTTAAGAGTTTTAGTTGCATCTTGTTTTAACTGTATTGTAAGTCACCTTGGGTCTCTTGTTGGGAGAAAGGTGGAATACAAACTAACAAAATAACTAAATATTATAAACTACACAGATTTTCCTTTTTTTAAGAAAAATATCTACTTATTTCAATTCTGATCATGTCTTCTAAACTCACATCCAAGCTGGTTATAAATCAGTGTAGTAATTCCTGACATCAAGGCTTGTAAGAGAGGATTTTTAAGTACAAGAGACCCACCAAAACTAGATGGTAAGCATCCACCCCAAGACCATGGTTTCTATTAATCGGCTTTTTTATATATCAGTTTAGTATGTTGCTACCTGCTCTGTGCCTTCAGCATGGGGTGATAGATGCAGACCATGCTCTCCTGAGTAGGATTGCCAGATAGAAAACTGGAATGGGGGAAGTTCTTATACCTTCAATGGATGTGTACAAGAGGGAATTTCAGCAGGTATTTCTTGTTATCTGACTGTCTTGACAAGCAACACTTGCAGAAATTCTTTTTTCTACTCAACCACTGAAGCTATAGGAGCCCTCTCCATTTTTCACTCTGGAAACCCTACTGGTGAGACTAAATGTTCTTTCAAAAGTTGCATGAAACAGGATTTCTCTATATACAACCTTCCCCATCATGGAGAGAAGCAAAGCCAGACTTAACCCCTTCATCTCTTATAAAAGAATGCAAGGTCACTTGGAGCCTTCATTTGGCAACCATAGACAGAGCAATGTCATCTAACATCCCTAGATAAAGAAATTCAAACACAAGAAAAGACTACACATGACTAAAGGTAACTAAACTGTTCAGCAAGAATGTAAAGTTGAAAGCGCAGCTGCCAGCATGTTGACTTGGATCCCTTCCTTATCTAAATTAGAACACATTTTTGTTATGCAGCCAGAAATGACTTAACCCGACAATTAGCAAAACAAACTCATGAAAAAAACCATTATATTTTAGAACCTGAAGCTAAAGTGGGAAGGTAAACATAACATGCACAGGACAAGGCTAGCAGCTGAGCGCCCTCTAAAGGGAAAATAAAGAATCACAAGACATTATGTTAACAATCATTAAGTCATGAAAGATTTTACAACAGTTTCTTCAAGGTTTGTTGCCATTGTTATGTGACTTCAAGTCATTTCTGACTTGTGGTGACCTTAAGGTGAACCTATCAAAGGGTGTTTTTGGCAGGAGTTGTTCAGAGGGGTATTGCTCTTTCTTTCTTTGGAGGCTGAGAGAGAATGACTTTCCCAAGGTAAATTTCCACGCCTGGGTATAAGAATATCTTACATGCATAGAGTGAATGCTTTCAGTGCAAAGATGCTTTCAGTATAATAACCTATTTGTGCATGAATTTCAGCATGAAAGAACCAGCTTAGGTTGCAACTATAGATAAGAGTGTGATCAAATGCCAGGCTTTTAAGCCACAGAAAGGAAAGACAATTAGCCACTACCGCTAGTTCCCAACAACCACTTAAACCCAAATAACAAACAAATGATAAATGATAGCTTAAGTCCTCCTTTACACTGATGCTGAGTTTCTGCTGATCAGTAAACATTAGCTCTTTGATCTGCCTTCATTCCTGCTTTTCTGGTATTGCTTTGCATATAGACTGTTTTAAGTACAAGCAAAAGCAGAAATACCCATCAGCCAGTAGACTGTAATTAAAAACTATATCAAGATATGTGAGGTTTTATGTAAGCACACTACCTCCAAACTCTTCACAAGAAGCACTATCTATCTAGGTGCTCATGACCCCATGGAAGAGATGGTAACTGGTGGTCCTCAGTCTGATGTCACGTAGCCCTGATAGAGCTTGGAACTAATCCCTTTAGAACTGACCTTTTACTCCTGATTTGTTTTCAGCAATGATGTCTCAAAGTGTTGTCTTAATTGTTTATTATTAGCCCAATCGCATAGGGACGTGGGGGCGGCAGGGGCAATTTGCCCTGGGCAGCAATGTTTCTGGGGCATCCCAGCCCATAGCCATGCCCCCGCACACCCTAGCCATGCCCCCACATCACAGCCACATCCCTGCACACCACAGCCACACCCCTCACACCATAGCCACACATCCTTCCCCTTCCTTCACAGTCTCCAAGCTCCATCACTGTATTAGCTATCTCGAGTAAGCATTAATAATTTTTCAAATTTAACAATCTAAGCCAGCAGTTCATAACCTGAGGTCTGTGGACACCTGATGGTCTGCAATGTCCTCACAGGGAGTCCATGAGGGCTTGAAGAAATGTTATTAGTTTTTACAATTAAAGCAGAATGACTGGATGGATGGATGGATGGAAGAAAAGACAGATGGACATTGATTTCAAAGAGCAGGAGTCTTTTCCTGCTGACAGACACCATTTGTACAAATTTTCATTACATTTCTCAAACTGTTCACAAATTTTGAAATTGTTCACTAGCAAAAAAAAAATGTACTTAGCACTTGCTACTTCTGCATGTGGTGAGAACATGCAAGTGAATGGCACTGAGTGGCTGAGAAAAAGCATGTGACATTACCTGCTACCACACACACAACTAGAAGCAGCTTTAAGTCTTGGTGGTCCACAACAACAAAAGATATTTAAAGGGCATCCATGATAAAGAAAAGGAGAAGAACCACTGATCTAACCAACCCACTAGGTGGTAGAAAGGGTGGGGGAAAAAAGAAAGGGAGAAAGTAGAGGTGGGGAGAGAGAAAAGAGAGTGGCAAAAAGAAGGGAAAGGGATGGTCACACCTTGTTTTGTTCCAGGCTGGTACCATTCACCATTGAAATCAGCCTCCAATGCTGACTTGCACCCTCCTACAGATTATCTCCAAAGTTATGTGGTCTTCAACAGAAAAAAGGGTGGAGCAGGCCATCCATCTTCTCACTAGTTCCCTTGTTGTTGGAGTGGTCTAGCAAAAGACTGTATGCATCCAGGCTCTGCCTGAAATGATTCCCCTCTCTGTCCCAATTTGGCAGGGTCAGTCCTGATTTATCTTTCCTTTGTTGTCCTACTTTCTCAGCTGCTTTTAAAACGTCTCAGTTTGTCTCCTGCTCTCCCACTTTCTCCCATTGTCTTCAGCTTACTTCAGTTGCTGTAAGCTGAGTTCAAAGAGGAAAAGTAATTTGCACTCAACCCCAGGAGAGCGGGGAGGAAGAGACAGAAATCTTGCCCTTCCCCCTAGGCTTGGGAAAAAGGAAACTGCTGCAACCACACTCTGATATTCCTTGGCCACACTCTTCACCACACTCTGATATTGCTTGGCCAAATGTGTCCCAGTTTTCATCTGTGAAACATTAGTGGGTATTTGTTATTCAGACATGACATCACCACTAGGCATGCTGTAATTCCCTCAATGCCACAAATTGAGGCTACATCTGTGGGATTTGAGAAATACCTTGTTTTCAGCTCAAACTCTGTCTCCAAGAGACAAAATGACTGATACCTTGAACCATTTAGGTATCCCCATTTGTCAGTTCTAGTATTCTGAGCAACCTGTCAAATCAGGTCTGAAAATTACTTCCAGTGAACAGCTGTTATGTTCATGAGACATAGGCACTAGTTTTGTTTGCATCAGGCAGAAGCATAGTTTTATTAAAAGATCCTTTTCAGCAAGACCTGCCATATGTGGCAAGGGTAACACCATACACTTCGTAGGAGAATGGAATAAGATGGTGAACCCAGGGGCAGCCCAGTGGCAAATAATTGACATCGAGAGTGTTCAGCAGCTAGAGGGAGGGCTCTTGTTTATAGATATCGGGTCAGATGGCTACAGAGGGCAGAGTTACGGTGGTGGCCCTGCTTGTGAAAGATGTAGTTTTCCTTCCAAGTCTATCTGTTGTAACCCTGAAAAGAGGAAAAAGAGAAGAATTTCAGGATTACAGCCTAACTTTGCTACACTGATATCCCAGTGAACTCAGTGTATAATGTTGGTCCCATTGATTGTAATAGCTACTAAATGAAATTAACTTAAACTGGAGCTAACCCAATGCCAAAGGAATTCATTCAAAGGAAGAAGAATAATTACTTATTAAAATGATAAATTGGAAATACTGCTTTCAGGCATGATTCTAGATACAATATCTAAATAATATTACTTAAAGAATAAAGTAGAATACATAGAATCATAGAGTTGGAAGAGACCCCAGGGGCCATCCAGTTCTACCCTCTGCTATGCAGGAAAACCCATCAAAGCACTCCTGACAGATAGCCATCCAGCCTCTGTTTAAAAACCTCCAAAGAAGGAGACTCCACCACACTCCAAGGCAGCATATTCTACTGCCAAACAGCTTTGATTATCAGGAAGTTCTTCCTGAGGTTCAGGTGGAATCTCCTTTCCTGCAGCTTGAATCCATTGCACCTTGTCCTCGTCTCTGGAGCAGTGGAAAATGTGCCCACTCCCTCCTCGACATGACATCCCTTCAAACATTTAAACATGGCTATCATGTTCTCTCTTAACCTTCTCTTCTGTAGACGAAACATATCCAGCTCCCTAAGCCTCTCCTCATAGGGCATGGCATCCAGACCCTTCACCATTGAATAGCTTATTAATTCATAACATGCAAACTGCCCCATTCTGATTGAATGAGTACTTGAGTACTGGGAACAATGGAGTGGGATTCTGCTGGGATGAAACAACAAATGACCGGGGTAGAGTGTGTAGTTAGTGACTTAGCCATCCAAGCAGTCTATAATTTTAGGAACTTGTTCTTTTATTTCTTTTATTTCTCCTTCTCTCAATACTTCCCCAAGGAAGATCTCCTTTGCCTCTTCAATACTAGAAACAAAGTGTGTTTCCTTCTAGAATGATGTACTATTCCCTTTTAAGCCCAGGAGCATCATAATTCCCACTTACCTTTCACATCAAATTGGCAAGGAGGTCAATTGGGAAGATACAATCATGTGAGTTTAGGAGATTTCTCCACAACTTCTTCTGTTTGCCTGCAAATTTATTCAATGACATTTAAGAGGGACTTTTGATAGCCCTAGTGGACATAACCATTCATGCTGCTTTACCCCATCATTGAGTTTTTTGGTTTACTTATATCCCACTTTTAGAGAGACAGCTTCAAAAAGCAGTTTACAAATAATACAGGAGCTGGACAAAATGCTATACAGGCAGACCTCATTAACAAAGCCTCTGACAAAGATCGCACATTGCTCCGAGGCCCTGTGCGCACTTGCTGTGTGTGTGAAGCTCTGGAGCTGTGGCACTTGTGCTTCCTGCCCCAGTGCAGCCTGGGAAACTCCCAGGCTGCACTGTGGAAGGAAGAGAAGGAGCTCTCGCATGAGCAGGCAGCAGCTGTGGAGCTGAAGGAACCGGGACATGAGAGCCTCTCGCTTGAGGCTGCTCGCGCGATCCCCGCACCCTAGCTCCGCAAAAAGGTGAATTGCAGAAAGGGCCTTGGACATTTTAAAAGCTGCTTGGGAAGTGGGACAGTGGAGCATTGATAGGAAATGTTCTTGCCAAATTAGAACAGTTGGAAAGGATGTTTTTCTACATTAGCGAAATCAGAAATTTTCTCCTACAAAATCCTCAAAAAATATAAATAAATACAGTGAGGCCTACACTTTTGCAGGTTCAGCATTTGCAGATTTGATTACTTGTTGGTTATTTTATTTTATTTTATTTTTAAATTTACTCTATTTTCCCTTGCCATGGAAAAAAAAATAAGATCTGTCTAGGAATCTCTAGGTCATCTAGTGCAATTCTATGGTTCACTTCTGCCAGATTCTCTAGGCATTCCTGGGTCCTCCAGCATAACTCTATGGCCCACTTCCACTGGAAATTGACAGTAGAATTGTGCTGGGGGACCTAAAGATTCCTAGAGAAATATTCTCAGGTTTTATAGTTGTGATTTTTATTTCTATTTATGTTTTTTCCACTTTTGCAGAGGTCTTGCACCCCATCACTCGTGAAAGAATTAAATATTTTGCAATGGTGATGTCAGTTCTAAGCAAAACCTCTCCACAGAGTTTTCCAAAAGGAGGCATGGGGTATTAATTGATAAAGAGACTACAGGAAAAACTAAGACCATTGTCTACCTACTCAGAATCATGCTGTTCTCCTTCTAACAGACAGCGGTACGTTTCTATCTCCTGTTCTAGGAGACACTTGGCATCCAAGAGGTTTCTGTATTCTCCATTCTGGCACTCTGTCTCTGCCCTCAGCTCTGCCAGTTGTTGCTGCACACAGGAGATCTGGTTTCGTATTTCAGCTAAGCAGTTATTATAACGACATTGAGTCTCTGCCAAAGAATCTTGTAGCGTGTCCCTCTGAAGAATTAAAAAAATGCAAAGGTAAAATGTTAAGTGTGAAAAGGAGGTTAAGAACTACAAGAATGGAATGTACATAGGTCCTCTTGTACTAGAACTGGAGCTGGTATGCAGGAAGCCCAGATCTTATCAAATAGATGGATAATATTGAAAATCATACCTTCCCATTAGTTCATAACTCAACGTGTAATTTTTTTGATGTGAAAAGACATTGTAACACAATTCCCAATGCTGTTTTTTAACACTGATTACATGTAATTATACAGAAGAAGTCTGTTTTTTCCTTGCTGCGTTTTCACATTTGTCCTCTGTCACTCCTGCCCTATTACATTGTTGCCATTGTTAGCACTACATCTTTTTTCCCCAGTTGATTCTACTTCCCCCTGAAAGTTGTTTGGAAGTCCACATGGATTTCACTTGACCTAGCAACAGGGATCTGCAAATAAAAAACTCCAGACAGATAAATGGTTTTTGTTTATCTTTTTTTTATCTTAAAGCAGCATGGAGCTTCACACGTACCTCAAACCTAAAACCTTTCAAATTTTATAGAGAAGCTAGAAAAAGTGAGGACATACGTGCTTGGCACATGGAAAGTGACACATGCACAGTACTGCTATCGGCCATGTCAGGCAGTCTTAGGAAGCATCTCTTTGGGATCCATACTGGGAGAAACAGGGTATACATTAAATTAAAGAATGATAAGATAGGAAGTAAGGTTTGTTGAGACTAGGGCCCTTTCCATAGGACATCATCATCCTACATCGGGGACGGGAGAAAGACAGAACTCGGACGACACTTATGCATAATGTCATCTGGGTCTCATCTTTCTCCCGTCCCCAGGCAACGTGATCAAGCAGTAAATCCTTGACAGGTTTTACTCATCAATGACCAGTGATTGCACAGCCCTTCCACTGCCCTGCCGCAAGGAGGAGGCAGCACCATCATGCTTCCTCCATTCACAGAGGGAGCTAGTGCAGGGACAGTGCTAGAATCTGGTAAGCTGCAGAAAGGTAAGTTGAATGACTGCAAAGATAACATGCTTACCAGGCTAAGCTGAGCCTGCAGGTCAATTTCCAAAGTTTGCAGCTGGCGCTTCAGGCCCATAACTTGGTAGTTGCCATCTTCAACCTCACTGCTCCTGTTAGAGGCCTGTTGATTAATTTCTTCCATCTGAAAAGGCAGGCAATGTAAAAGTGGAAGGGATTCTCTCATATGCTGGTTTTAGTCTCTATGGGGAAATTGTTGGGCTAATTTCATGATGACTTTGAGCTGCACAAGAGGATATAATGACAGCAAGGAAAGAGCTATAGTTCACTTGATCATAGGCTTCACTTGATGGTGAGATGTAGTTTGTCTCTGTTTCAATGACAGCAATTATTTCTAAATTATCTTATACATATATAGATTATCATATGCAATTTTTATGTGTAATTCTGTCCTCTCTCATCCTCCTTGTGGCGGGAGCAGGGGGTAATACTTTTTCTCTTTTTGGGCACTGTCTGTGACCATCTCAGTTGTTATTAAGGATGATAAAGGAATCTGTTGGATTTTGCGACATGAAATGGGCAATCTGCCAACAGAATGGAATTGATTTTTCTTGAGAAATTTGTAAATGATAGCCACAATTACTGGTATGTTTTGGAAAGAAAAATAGGTCAAATGAAAATTTACACAACTAAAATGCACATATTAATATCAAAGCACAAAACATTCCATAGGTAATATTAAAAGGCATGCATTGGAAACATGGATCCATAAATGGAAACATTTGGGAAAAATTATGCACAATACAGTGGGAGGAGACTTCTTGTGATCCACTACAGAAACTGAATGGAAAAAGGATAAGAAATTACCAATAAGAACCAAAACCTGATGGGTGTTTACACCTCTAATTAATTAATTAGTGCCATGAGTGGTTTGAGTGTTGGACTATGACTCTGGAGATAAGGGTCTGAACCTGTATTTGGCTATGGAAACCCACTAGGTGACCTTGCGCAAATCACATTCTCCCAGCCTCAGAAGAAGGCAATGGCAACACCTCCCCTACACAAATCTTGCCAGGAGAACTTTGGAATAGGTTCACTTTAGGTTTGCCATAAGTCAGAAACAACTTGAAGGCCTTTAGTGATAAGATGCAAGGAAGCATATATTGCTCTCTTCTTCCCCACTTTTATCCTTGCAACTTCCCAATGAACTAGGTAAGCAGAGAGTCACTGACTGGTCCAAATTTACCTAGTGAGTTCAATGGGGACTTCTTTTATCTATAAGACATTCACAGATGATTTAGCATTTTTTCTGCCTTATCTGCCTGAATACAACCGAGAACCTACCTTATTTTCATACCACTTCTCAGCTGCTCTGCGATTTTTCTCAATAATGGCCTCGTACCAGCTTCTCAGGTCATCCAAGGTCTTCCGCAAGTCTGAGCTTGGGTGAGAATTGACTTCAACATTAAAATTCCCTGTTGTCTGGTTCTTCAGTAGCTTTATTTCCTGCAAAGGAAGAATCAGTTTATTTGGAATGGATCATTGTTGAATCAGAGGGAAGGGAATGCTTCTCCCCTTCCCTTGGTTGATTCTGATAAAAGCTAGGACCCTCTTTTTGTAGGCCTTTCTAACTGTAAAGGGTTATAGGCATTGGCAGCTCACTTCTTCATGGTTCTTCTTAAGGCAACATAATTCCTCCTGGAGAGATTCAAATCGGGCCTCAAGATCAGACCTGGAAAGAGTCAACCGATCCAGGACTTGGCGTAATCCATTGCTATCCGCTTCCACATCCTGGCAAAAGAGTAGCTCAGTCTCGTACCTGCAACAGATGCAAGAAGAAAAGAGAAAAAATACTGGCACCTACTGAGGCCACAACACTTCAAATATACATATAGACTCTCCTCTCTCATTTTGTCTCTCTTTCTCCTGCTAAATTTCTCTTTGAATACAATGACAGCTCCTTCCTTGGGTGCTGTCTGGTTCTAATGGTCCTTTGAGAGCCACATCATACCATTCAACTGTCTCTATTTGGCAGGGACAGACCTGATTAATCCTCCAGCATCCCACTTTTTCAGCTCCTTTTAAAATGTCCTGGTTTCTCTCTCTCTTCTCCTCCCACTTAACAGATTGGAGAGCTGGGCCAACTAACAAAATGAATTTCAACAGAGAAAAATGTAAAGTCCTACCCTTAGGCAGAAAAAATGGAATGCAGAAATATAGGATGGGGAATACATGACTGGATAACAGTACATGTGAAAGGGATCTGGGAGTCTTGGTGGACCACAAGCTGAACATGAGTCATCAGTGTGATGTGGCAACCAAGAAAGCCAACATAGTTCTTGGTTAAATCAATAGGAGTATGGTGTCTAGATCAAGGGAGGTAATAGTACTGCTCTGTTCTGCTTTGATTAGACCTCATCTGGAATACTGTGTCCAGTTCTGAGCGCCTCATTTCAAGAAGGATATTGACAAGTTGGAACATGCCAAGAGGAGGGCAACCAAAATGGTAAAGGGTCTGGAAGCCATGCCCTATGAGGAGTGGCTTAGGGATCTGGGTGTGTTTAGTCTGCAGAAGAGAAGGTTAAGAGGAAACGTGATAGCCATGTTTAAATATTTGAAAGGATGTCATGTCAAGGAGGGAGCAGGCTTGTTTTCCACTGCTCCAGAGACAAGGACAAGGAGAAATGAATTCAAACTACAGGAAAAGAGATTCCACGTAAGCCTCAGGAAGAACTTCCTGACAGTCAGAGCTGTTTGGCAGTGGAGTATGCTGCCTTGGAGTGTGGTGGAATCTCCTTCTTTGGAGGTTTTTAAACAGAGACTGGATGGCCATCTGTTGGGAGTGCTTTGATGTGGGTTCCTGCATGGCAGGGGGTTGGACTGGATGGCCCCTGTGGTCTCTTCCAACTCTATGTTTCTATGATTTCGCCTTTATCCTCAGCTTATGCCACTTGTGGTAAACTGAATTAAAATTGCGAAAGTAGTCTGTATTCAATTGATTCCATGGTGGGAGAATATTGGCCTTGCCCATAAACTCAGGCAAAAACAAACTGCTGCTACTTGTCCTAGCTTGTCTTTTCTTCTTCATTAATAATTTTTGCCATCTTGTCCCCATTCTGATGTTCCTTGGCCACATTTATCATTGGTGAAATGATGGAGGATACACATGTTAATGTTAACCAAAGAAAGTTTCTCCCACCCACTCATCCCATATATCTCAGGAGTGCCTCACTTCATTCTGAAATCATCTGCCATCAACTGGCTATTATGAATGTCCAGGGCAAGTTTCCTGTTGTCCATTGTGGCACAAATAACCTGCAGGGAAGGAAACAATATTTCATTCATCTGTCTTATTTTATTTATTTTCATGATCATTTCCAGTCTTTTGAATTGTCCACGATTTAGTATTTTTATGTTTCTCTAATCCTGTGATTCTCTAATGCTGGTGAATCTAACTGTCTCGTGCTGCCCTCACCTCTTGCCCTCTAATAATACCATTGTCTTCCCCAAAGTTCATTGCAAGCCGATGAAGGTATTGTTTCTCCTCTGTCGCATTGACAGTGTAGCTGCACCACTACCACCATCACCAGAGAAGGAGAGTGATGCTTCAGACAAAAGTCCTGCCAGACAAGGCAACATTGAGTTAAAGGTCCCACTCATTTCTTTGTTCACTCATGTATATCCTCTCATTCTCTCTCTCATATCCATTTTCTAACTATCTCTTCTCTTCTCTTCACAATTTCTTTTGTTTTGTTACATTTTCTCCATTAAATTATTTTAGATTTTTTTTCCAAATTGCTCATGACTACCTCCCACCATTAAAAAAGAATGAAGCAAAAGAAAATTTATGAGCACATCCAATTCTCTGTCCAAAGGTCCACCAACAACCTTCCTCCTGCTTCCTCTTCCTTTCCCCCAATTCACTGGCTCAAACAATGCCATTTTGAGCATCATGTGCAGACGCCTTGAGGCATCATCATCATTAACTCAGCAGGATGGAACAAGCATCTTATCCTTTTATCATGCAAAGATCCCAAGATCGCCACATGAAGCTCCACACTAGGATTCCAAATATTCAACTATTTTTTCCTCTCATGTGAGGATGAATAATTATAGTGATTTTTCTCCCCATTGCAAGAGAAAACAAATACTCCTCTACAATATTCTCATTGCATTTGAACATCCCGAAGTGTCATGGAGAAATTATTCTGCTAGAACAAAAAACAGTTTTCAACAAAAAAACCTGTTTTCTGCATAGGATACCCATTTTCTGTTTCATCAAAACCTCATGTGTTTTTCTCCACAAAATAATTCTTCTATAACACTTCAGGATGTTTGAACACCAGAAAAAAACTGCAAAATCTGTGAAGTTCTATTTTCATTCCTGGCTGGGTTGTCCAACACACAGGAAACCCATAGGTATGAATATTTACAAATGCTATCCCAGACTTACACTACGGCATATTTAGTGTCGCAATTAATCTGGCTTTACATTATAGTTTTCCTACCTGTTTTTTAAGGTCCTCAGTTTGTTGGTAGTAGCAGCTGTAATCCTTTGGGTCCGGGGGCGGCCCTTGCCGATCATACCACTTTCTAATTTTGCCCTCAAGTCGAGCATTTTCCTCATTCAGACATTGCACTTTGTCCAGGTAGTTGGCCAGGCGGTTGTTGAGACTCTGCATGGTCATCTTTTCACCACAGGAGAACAAAAGTGCCTCATTGCAGGCGCCAAACCCACCACCAAGGTGCTCAAAGCAGATGCTGCTGCAACCAAGCCCACCAGGAGGAGCATATGTACAACCACTGCCTAAGGGACCTCCATCCAAGCTACCATAGATGTCTCTTCCTCTATCCTGTACTCCTGCATAACTCATTCCACCACAGTAGCTCCTTGCAGACCATCTGGATTCAGTACTACCCAATTTAGGGAAAGCACAAATCCCAGAAGCTCCAGAAGTAGTTCCCAATGCACTACCACCCATGATACAGCTACCACAGCTGCATCTTCCCTTGGTGTACACTGTTGTAAAGTCGTGTTTGGAGCTGAAACTCATAGTGAAAGAACTCTAGGAGCAATACCAAACACCAAGAAAAAGCCAGAGGCATACACAGAGCATGACATGAATAATAGACCGACAGTTTTGGCACCCACAAAGGTCTGTATTTTTATACCTTCTGCAGTGGGTAGTTATTCTAAGGATATTCTTTGGTCCATAATGATGGCTCACCTATCTGGCTCCACTACAAAAAGTCTTCTTTGAGATAAAATTGCCTCCAGATATCTTAGTTACATAAAGAAGGTGGTTTAGACTGTCAGCAATTCTCTTCCAAAACTGCCATCAGCACCAAAGTCAAATGAATCATCAGTTTCAACCCTTATTGAAAACTTTGCAGGAGAGTATCGCAAAAACAACATTACTCTACAATACTGGCAGAGAAGGAATAATTACAATTTATTCCAGCAAATAGCATTTCATCCATACAGATATATTTCTTTGGTTTCCTTTTGATTTTATTTTGACTTCAATAATTATGACTGTAACAAACATTGTATGCCCCCCTTTCCATAGTACAAGGGTTTCCATCCTGCCTCCCTGCCCACCTGCTGACTCCTCCTTGCTGTTCCTGACCTGGCTCCTACAAAGCCTTTCTGCCTCCCATAGCTCAGGCTTGCTGATGTTCTATCTAACACGAATACAGTAGGCCCTCCACATTCGCGAGGGATAGGACACAGATTCCTTGTGAATGTCAAATAACTGCAAATAGGGCGCTCTCCCTACAGGCTTCTGCCCTGCTGGTACACCCACCCAAGCAGGGGGCAGGGAGGTAGAGAACAAGAGATGGCCTTCCCTGAACCTTCCTGCCACCTGCATGAAGCACACCCACACCAGTGATAGCAGTGGCAGGAGGAGCACAGGGAATTGTCAATCACCTTCCCTGGACCTTCCTGCTGCCAGCATGGGACATGCCCACACCTGTGGCAGTGGTGAGAGGAGTGCGAGGAGCTGGCGATCACCCTCCCAGGACCTTCCTTCTGCCTGCCCGGGCGCAGCAGCACCTGCGGTGGCAAGAGGAGCACCAGGAACTGGCAATCGCTCTCCCTGGGTCTTCCTGCCCCCTGCGCAGATGCACCCATACCTGTGGCCGCAACGGGGGAGGCAGGAGGAGCGTGGGGAACTGGCAATCAGCCTCCCCAGGCCTTCCTGCCACCTGCATGGGCATACCTGCACCTGTGGGGGTGGCGGGAGGAGCACCAGGAATTGGTGATTGCCCTCTCTGGACCTTCTTGCCCCCTGCGCAGGCACACCTGCATCCATGGCGGCAGTGGGGGAAGCAGGAAGAGGGCGGGGAACTGGTGATTGTGCTCCCCAGACCTTCCTGCCACCCACAGAGGGCGCACCTGCACTGAGGGCAGGGAGAATGGGAGGAGCAAGTGGGCTGGGAATGGAGTGGGATGGGGAGAAAGGGGAGGCAAGAGGGCACCCCTCAAATAATCAAATTAGCGAAAGTGAAACCTGCAAATGTGGAGGGAGAACTGTTATATGAATTCTAAGGGATGCGTGTTCGAATTTATGCCACCGTGTGGTTACTCTTGTACACCCATAATATTTCATTGTGTTAAGAATCCATATTCATCATTTTCAAAGCATGTTTCTAGGACTCAAAAATCAGACCATGTGTAGGCCAAAAATAGAGAAAAATCAAAAAAGAATTTTTTTTTTTCTGCTGAACATTTATGAATTAAAAACTCCTTTATTGGCATTCCAATAATCAAGGTCCTGGACTGAAAATCATGATAAAAATGGAGTGTGGACTTGGAACCACTTCTTGGGAATAGATAAACATCTATTTATTTCTTCCGGGCTGACAAGTTTACCATAACAAAATAAAGTATTGTCTTTAACAACAAAAATGTTGTCTTTAACAACAACCAAAAAAATCCTGCTGCCTTTAATGTAATAGTGAAGCTGCAGCCAGCATTCAAATAGCAGCCCTCTTTACAGCTTCCAACAGAGAGGTCAAATGGCATCATTCTCTGTGACTGTGGGGAAAAGAGATGACAGCCTCTAGCGGGAAGGAAAAAAAACCCTGCCACCTCCTTTTATCATGGTAAAACCAACCTGATTCCAAATCATTCCTGTTTTCTTAACTTTTGCTCATACAATCCACCTGTGATGGACAGCAGAGCAAGAGGGCCTGCTTACTCTGGAAATTAACTTATCAAAGCAGAATGTTAGGAAAGGATGGTCTGGTTAAAAAAAATACGAAAGTTGACAGTTTGTTAAGAGTCTATGATCTTTGCATGCCTATACTGACTGCTAGTTAGTTAGCATGTTTACAGGCTTCCTGTCTTTGTGCTTTACCACTCCCACCGTCTTCTTAACTCATTATAAATACGCAGCCATTTTCTCTTCTTCCTTCTCTGTCTCTGCTCCACTAGGCCATGTATTTGATTATGGGCCATAATGTGTATGTAAAGCTAAAGTTTGTAAAACTGATCATAGTCCTTTTCTCTCCTAGACACCCTAGGGGGTGGGGGGTATAGGACCAGTTGTTATTCAGTCTCTATCTAGCCACTTTTGTCTTGCTAGAGAGATCTAGTTCTATCTCTCATGTTTCCCAACAAGTTTTGCCTGGAGCCTGAAGTGAGAAGAGTTCGGAAGAAGAAGAGAAGGAAGGAGAACATTAGAGTACAGGAGGGGTTAATGACTGATACAAAGTGTGACACTGGCTAAAAGTTGTGCACCAAATGAATGCTTTCTGTTAATAAAACCTGTTTATAAACAAACTTTTCTTCATTATTTGAAGTACTTCAAGCAATGATGTATTTAAGTCTTTTACTCCAAGTCTCAAATTGAATCTCAAGTCCTTGGGAGGTACTTTCAAGTCAAGTCTGAAGTCTAGGAGCCAACTTACGCTCCAACCGATATTCCAGAATTTTTGGACAGAGTCAAATAAAGACATTTTTAACTATTTAAGTGCAGTCGGCCCTCCACTTTGCGATTTTGCCACCTGCAGTTTCAGAAGTGGAGAATAGGAACCTTCTGACTCCCCCTTTCCCACGGTGGAGGCTTTTGTGTCAATCGGCAGCTTTGGAAGTGAGGAGTGGGATCCTTCTTACTCATTACTGAAGCTTCAAAGGCTTTAGAAGGAAGGATCCTTCCTCCTCAATCCCATTGCCTAATACATTTGCTATTCCCCTCTAAGAAAGATGCCATGTACTCTGTTGGTGAGTCTTGCCTTTTGCTCTTAGGAATAGTTTTAGAAGGTTCCTCTGATATGCAGCAGGGAAAGGCTGCTGCGCAGACCTCAACCCTATTTCAAGCCTGTTGCCTAAGCTGTTTGCTGTTCCCCTCCGAGAAATTTGCCCACACTTTGGGCTTGAGACAGATTGTCATGTGACTAGTAAGCAAAAAGGGATGGAAGTGTTATTCAAAGTTGTAAAGTTTCTGGATGAGTGTATTATATTACTGAACCAAGGGCAGCAAGTCAGTTGCTAAAAATATACAAGTCACAAGTTGAGTCGAGTCAAGTCAAGTCAGTGCATCATTTATTGCTGAGTTGAGTCCAAGTCGAGTCACTGAAGTGGCTTAAGTCCAATTTGAGTCCGAGTCAGTTGACTCAAGTCTACATCACTGACTTTGGGTCTAAGCCATGCACCATGCAATTCTGAAAACACATATGCATGTCCAAATTTGGAACTACGTTAAGGTGCTTATAGTAAAAACCCAAGGAATGCTTTGGAAGAGGGAGAACCTAGGGTTAAATAATAAAGCAGTAGACGGGAAAGGGTCTCTATTACACCACTCACTCACTCCAAACTGTGCAGAAATATTCATTTGTGCTGACAGTGGGCTAAATATTACTGAAATTATTCATCCTCACAGGTTAGGATGAAACAATCAAATGACCAATACCCTCAGTTTAGATATACAGTTCAGAGGTCTGTAGCACACAGTTACATAATGAATTGAATCCAGATTTAGCCATACTTGTGAATAAAATAGGTCCATTGCCTGCATCTCGGTGTATGCTGTTTGGCTAAAGTGGCACATTAAGTTCATTCACTGAGGGGCAGTGTGATGTAGAGCTTAAATACAGGGTTGCTAGTAAGCTATAACAAAAGCAATCTTCCCAGAGAGGACCCTGGGAAACTCACTATTGGTAAGCAGATTTATTGCTTTCACACTTCAGCACTAATTAACCACTGGAAAGACCTGAAAGATATGGTGTTATGTCCAGCCTGAAGCAATTCCTTTATTCTTGTTTTAGGTTGTTCTTCAATTAAATGAAACTGCTCTTCAAAAGAGACACACTGTTCTACCTTCTCTCTGAAATGACCTGTCAGGGCAGCAGTGGATCTTTTAGTATAGGGACAGCAGACCCACTCTCTGCTTTATTGCTGCCCCTCCAAAAATTATTTTGAATTGTATGGGAGCTGTTTCTGAACTGAGCTGCTGTCAGGGATAGGGTTTGACATCAGGATAGCTGGCATGCAATTCAGCCAAGCTGTGAGATAGGGTTGCCCTCTCTCAGGGCTTGGCCCTGAGTCTCCGGGTTTCATGAATCATTTCCAAATGGGAGACAAGAGTGCTTAGCTCTAGACCAGAGGAAAGGGCTGTATGAAAAGAAAAAGTCTGTTGCAATGTACTTATTTGTTATGGTGAAGAGTCAGAAAGAGTTCATGATGGGTAAATTTGCAATACCAGACAAGAAGGTGGAGTGGCTCCTCCAGTTTAGAGTGGAGAACCCTCATGAACTCATGAAAGTAAAAAAAAAACATGAATAACTCCCTCCCACCCATGTGAGCATTTCCCCTGCCATTCCCTTCCATGATTCTCCCTTCCCATTTGCTTGCCTTTTGCCTGGGTATGTGTGCTTTCTTTCTACATGCCCAGGTAAAAGTCCTGCACATGCAAAAGGTATGCACATGCCTTCCCCCCATTGTCCCACTCCTATTACCTTGGCTTTTGCCCAGGCACACATGCCTTTCTTCCATTCACCTGGGGAAAAGACAAGCAAATGGGAGGGGGCAGCCCTCTGCAAAGAAGGCTTGTGTGCATAGGCCTTCCCCATATGCCCATGCCTTTTACTTGGGGGGAGTGTGCTTCCTTCCACATGCCTGGGCAAAAAGGAGGTGAATGGGAGGGGGGATCCCTGCACATGGAAAAGGAATACAAGTGCTTTCCCCTCATTCTCCCCCCTATTCCCTTGCCTTTTGCCCAGGCACACGTGCCTTCCTTTCAAATGCCCAGGCCAAAGGCAAGCAAATGGGAGAGGTAACCCCACACATGGAGAAGGTATGTGTGTGCTTCCCTCCATTCTATTTCCTCCCATTCATTTGCCTTTTGCCCAGGCATGGAGAAGGAAAGGCACACACACAGTCAAAAGGCAAGGGAATGGGAGTGGGAGAATGGGTGGCAGCTAAGCAGATGCCTCACCAATAATCAAATTTGCAAAGGTCAAATCCTCAATTGTGGAAGGAGGACTGTACTTGTTGCTGAGATGTGATAGGATCTCACTGAAACTGCTGCTGACTTTTTACCATAATCAGAGCTAGGAAACATTACTTTATGTTTCTCAGAATTGCCCACCAGCATAGCCACAAAAAAAGTCTGGGGAGTTATAGTCCAAAAAAAGTAAATTTTCCCAACTCTGTTGATGTGGAGATGTCAACTGCAGTTCTATTTTATTTTATTTTATTTTATTTTATTTATTTATATTTGTATCCCACCTCTCCATATGGATCGAGGTGGCGAACAACTTACAAATAACATGTATTTTGAAACATTTCTATACATGCCCCCAACAAGCTGGGTACTCATTTTACCGACCTGCGAAAGAATGGAAGGCTGAGTCAACCTCGGAGCCGGGCAGGATCGAACTCAGAACCTTGTGGCTTGCAGTACTGGCATTTAACCACTGCGCCACCAGTGCTAGTGATGGACAGCTTTCTAGTGCCAAACTAGCTACAGTAATTTTTGCTCCTTTTAGGGAGAGTATTTCAACAGCTGCCAGGGAGAACTTAATTACCTAAGCAAGATGATCTGCCCTCTGGGTTTTCCTGTAGTACCTGAGTATCTTGAAGTGTTGTGTGGTATCAGGGTTTATAGAACAAAAGAATAAATTTTGACCTCAACCCAGTATCAGGATCATCTTCTGCTCTGAGAGAACTCTTGGTAAAGTAACCTCTCAAAGAAACTTCCTATGGCATTGGGCCCATACTTGCAGATTTTGTAACATGACTGTAAGTGGCTGTGAGCATCCCTGTTTGCCTTACAGAAGAAGGGATGATGCTTCATGCTACTCTAACATGCCTAGTGCTGATGTCACACCTCTAACGTAGTTCTATTGGTTAGGCCTAGCATAAGCACTGAGCATGCTCCAATTTCCACAAAGTCACACAAGAATGTAACAATTGGGGAATTGTGGGAAATACTTTGTTTTCAACAGCAGCTCTGTCACCCTTCCAGGAGGGATAAAACAGATGTCTTTATATATCTATATATTGATATTGACATATACACTCATATGCACATACATACACATATGTATGTATATGTTTATTAATATAAAATATCTTACAAAACAAAAAGTTATACACACCATATCATGAAAGTATACCCAAAAATTAACTAACACGTCATATACATACAATATTTCCTTCCTTTTGCCCCCTCCTCCTCCCACTGCCCCACCCTCCCAGGGAATGGTGTAGCTTATTAGTTTCCTTTTTTAATCATGTGCAAAATCATTTTGACTGTTTCCTTTACTTTCTCATAACCCTCCCTTCCCTGAACAAACTCAATCATTAATAAAACAGATATCTTAAGCCATTTAGGTGACCCCGTTTTCCAATTCTAGCATTTTGAGTTGCTTTTCATGAAGATGACAAGAGGTAACTCTCAATGATCTGCAGTATATTCATGAGACAGACACACAGGTTTTGTTTGCATCAGGCAGAAGCACAGTTTTATTAAAGACCCCTTTACAGCAGAATGCCCAAAATCTACCCCATAATGCCAGTTAAGTAACACAGCTGGTAGGGGCAACACCATATGCATGCAGAAAGCAGGAATAAGATGGCAAACTTAGGGGTAGACCTATGGTAAGTAGTTGTTATCAAGCACGTTCAGCAGCTAAGACTCTTCTTGCTTACAGAGTTCAGGCCAGAAAATTTAGAGGATAGAGTTGCGATTGCTATCTATATGGAAGATACAGTTTTCTTTCCAAGTCTATTTGCTGTGCCCTGAAGAGAGAGGGGGAGGAAGAAAACAATTTCAGCCAGAGTGCCTGACACTGATATCCCACTGAATTTTTACCATTCCTTTTAATGACACATAAATTTAGGCTGGAATTCACCCAAAGGAAGTGGAGCTGTTAAAAACAGTAGAAGTGAAGACTGCTTTGAGGTAATAGTTTAGATATAGTGGCCTAACTACCCTAAAGGCACCAGATCCCATCTAATCTTGGAAGCTAAGTCGTGGTTAGTACTTGAACAGGAAACTGCCAACAAATACCAGGAGCTGTAGGCTATATTACAGAGGAAGGAACTGGCAAAGCCATCTCTGAGTATTCCTTGCGTAAGAGACTCCCACAAAATTCATGGGTTTCCTATGGTAGGTTACTTGAAAGCACATACAGATGCAGACAGATCTAAATAATATTAGAATTAGAATTCTGGAATTAATAATAAATTAAAATGAATAACTTTTAAATAAATAAAATGTCAACTGCCCCAAGATTGATGGACTGGGCTTAAGAACCGGAAATATTAAGGAAACTAGTCTGGGATGGGAGATTCAGGAAAGAAACTGCCTAGAGCAGGATAGGTAATTGACATCTCTTGGCCATTCAAGCATTCCATGGTTTTAGGAACCTGTTCCTCTTTTATATCTATCTTTCTTCCACTGCTCCCTCAAGAAAGACTCCTTTTCCTTCTTCAGCACTAGAAGCAATGAGTGGTTCCTTATGGAATGATGTGTTATTCCTTTGTTAAGCATTTGCAGTTGTTGTTATACACTTTCAAATCAACTTTGACTTAAGGTGACACTACTACAGTGTCTTCTTGATAAAATTTATTCAAGGGACATTTTCCATTGGCTTCCTCTTGGACTGAGAGTGTGTGACATGACCAAGGTCACCCAGTAGGTTTATGGCTGAGCAAGGATTTGAGCTCTGGTCTCCCAGAGTCCCAGTTTAACATTCAAACCATTAAAGCCCACTGACACTCTTCTTAAGCATAGGTACATCATATTTCTCTCTTACCTTTGGTATCAGAATGACAAGGGTGGCAATGGGAAGACGAGGTTGAGTAACTATGGGAGGTTCTAACCACACCTCCTCCTGTCTGCTTGCAAATTCCTCCTCCTGAACTGCTGTGGCCACTGCTGGAGAGGGAAAGGTTCACTGAATGAGTTCAATAAGGGACTTAGGATTGCCATATTGGAAGACACCATTCATGCTCTTTCCATCCATCCATCCATCCATCCATCCATCCATCCATCCATCCATCCATTACATTTATATCCCACTTTTAAAGAGATCTATCTCACAAAGTGACTTACAATCAATGCAGGGGTTGGATACAGACGTACATGAATCTACAAAAACAGCACTACTAAAATTGAGGAAATTATGCAAAATTTGAGGTTGTTTAGAAAATATAAACTATTACTCCAGAGAGAGAAATTTAAAGAAATAAATGTTTTTAAGGCTTTCTTGAAGGCAAGTACCAAAGGTTTACTGTGCAAAGGAACAGGAAGAACACTGTACATAGTTTTATACAAAAACTCTGACCATGCCAGTAAGCTGAAACTGCAGTCAGATAGCAGGTCTGTGAGGACAGGGAAAGCGTCAGTAGGAATCTACAGAGCTAGGAAATGTTAGTGTTTAGGACAACTAGAGAATGTTAACCAGAAAACTGATTTGTTGTGTTAATCATTGGAAATATGCTAGAGATGTTTTAGATAGGAACTTCAAAATCAATTAAAATTAAGAAAAAAATCGCCAACCCTTTCAGAAGTGTTGAACTCTTACATTTTGAATCCGCACTTTACCCATCCTTGCTATGGAGAAAACAACCCAAAAGTATCTTTTTGATGTATGAATTGAAGGAGAACTTCTTAAACATTAGTAAAACTAGCACTGAAGTTAAGATGGTCTACAAATTTTGATGTCCAGTATAGATTGAATTAGGTGATATCTGTCATTGATTTCCAAGGAAAATGTAATTTTACATTTGATAATATTAGATAGTTGCCAGGTCATGATATTGTGACATAATGGCAGTGTATGCTTTGTACACTTCTAGTATACTAGTGAGCTGAGTGATTGTGGAGAGCCAGATGTACCCAAAGACCAAAGATAATTTTGAAACTCCAAAGGGTTGTGAAGAAGAGAGGACCTGAAAGAAGAGTTATAAAGAGATAGGCCTGGCATTGTGTGGCATTGTGTGAGCATTAGTTGAGAAAGAAACCATCTCTGGTTTTCATAAACTGGATTACTGCCTTTAGAAAACAGCCTGCCTTGCTTGAATGGAAGAGTAGGCCACAAAGCTATATTACAATGTGTTGCTTTTTCTGTAATTTGTTAGTTGACATACAGAGTTGATATTCGATGAGTGACATTTAATGAGATTTCATGGCTCATAATAATCAAAAAAACGCCAACGGATATAAAGTACTCTAATTCTGAGGCAAAAAATGTCACATTCAAAACTATAAAATGTGAACTGTAGGTAAATTATATATTTGCCAATATTCACATCAGCTTTAAATAAAGTGTTCCATGGAGTTTCCCAGAAGGAGGCATGAGATAGTCATCTATGACAGGAAGAGCTATAGGAGAAAACACAGCATGATTAAGATATCAAAGGCTGCCTCAAGACATTTTGCTACCTGAGGATTAGCAGTAAATGATATTGCCATCTGTTTAAGTCAAGGTACCTGGTATCTAAAAACAGGCATATGGAACAAATATCCCTCAAATATCACTTATCTATCCTCAGCAGTAAAAATCCAGTAACAACAAAATTAAATAGCTAATAATTTGTTGCCCATACATGACAACCAAAGTCTACCAACTGAGATGACTTTCTCAGGCTTCCTAATGGTAGGGATGGCCTGAAAGATATCTGAGGTCTACCTACGCAATGTCATGCTGTCCTCCTTCCAACAGGCAGCGGTACGTTTGTATCTCCTGTTCCAGGCGACACTTGACATCCAAGAGGTCTCTGTATTCTCGGTTCTGGGACTCCATCTCTGCCCTCAGTTCTGCCAGTTGTTGTTCCACACAAGAGATTTGGTTCTGTATTTCAGCCAAGTGGTTATTATAGCGACATTCTGTCTCAGCCAAAGAGTCTTGCAGCGTATTCCTCTGAAGAATTCAAAAATGCAAAGGTAAATTACTATGAATGGGTAAACGGGAGCTGAATATTTGAAGAAAATGGTGTATAGTTTCTCTTGGAAACTTCTCTTACACTAAGGGACTGTTTTTTTATTGGGGCACTACACCATCCTGACCCCTAGTTGCACCAGGGACTATTCTTAAAACAAGTTTGTGTAAGGAGGAATCCAATGGCCCCTTGTGGAACAAGGATCTGGATTGCACGGTAGACCTGACTACAGACCAGCTAGCATACAGCAACAGCTCTGCCTATCTTATGACCAGAACAGCCTATGATTGGCTGCGGGGCTTACTATGAATGAAACTGCTCCCCAGAGTTACTATAATAACTGCCTTCACCCGTGTAAGTTCTCTAGAAGAACTTTATACTCTTCCACTTTTGAGCAGAATGTTCCAACATTTCATAGAAGAAAACCAGGACACATGGGGTCAAGCCACATCCAAGTGTGAATGAAGAACAACACACAAGCTTGGAGAGGCTCCAGCAGTTTGTTCTGGCCCGAGCCTACAGGCAAGGACAAGATTCTACCCCTTCCTGTCCTCTCCTCTCCCTCTACTGAGTTAATTAAGCACAAACTGTTTCTGCACTTTGAACTCAGTTTGCAGCACTTGATGTAAGCTGAGGATGAAGGGAAACATGGGGGAAGCAGAAAGGGACATTTTAAAAGCAGCTGAAAAAGTGGGTTGGCAGGGAATTAATCAGGGCTGTCCCTGCTGAACTGGGGCAGTTGGAGGGTATGCAGATCTTATATGGTTAGGATAGGCACAGTATCAGGAGATGAATTTTACTGGTAACTTATTATTCATGTGCATTTGGGAGAAGGTCTGAGACAATCTCTAAGGTAGTTCTTAGTGCAATTATGTAACAGTGGCCCAAATCTTGTTCTTAGTGCAAACTGGAGTTAGAATCAGTGGGATTTACGTGTGTTGACTCACCATTGATTCATAGGATCTACTCTAATTGTGATTAACCAGTGCCATTTAGGCCAATGAGTACAGATAGTTCCACTTAATAAATCTGGTCGTCCTTTTCCTTTTTCTTCTCCTCACTACATTTATACACTTTCACTCTTGCTATGATTTCCCTGCTTTAGCTCTTCTTTTCTTCCCATGTCCTCCATTTCCTCCACTGTACCATTAGGAATGGCCTAGAGAGCTGATAATTTGTAGAGCCTTCTAGGTACATTAAAATAATGTGGAGCTCCACACCTGCCTCAAAGCTAGATTCTTCCAGAGTTTCATAGAGTAGCTACAAAAAATAGTCTTTACAATCATAGCATTTGTACTTGGCACATGGATAGAACATGAGACATCGGTAGCACCACTGGTGGGCCATCTCAGAGATAGCCTTAAGAAGAAAGCAAGAAAGAAGAATGTGTTGCATTCAACTTTATGACTGTAGAGATACATGCTTACCAAACTAAGCTGAGCTTGTAGATCAATTTCTAAAGTTTGCAGCTGGCGTTTCAGGTCAACCAGTTGGTTGTTACAGTCTTCAACTTCTTTGCTGCTGTTACAGACCTCCTGGTTCACTTCCTCCATCTGAAAAGGCAGCAAACACAAATTTAGAACACACTTGGTTTTGTCTGTCAGACCTCACTGGGTAAATGGTTGGGTTGATCGCTTTGATTACTTATTGATCCAAGCTTTGTTTAATTCTGAGAACCAGATTTGTGATACCTTTACTCACTAAGCAGGGGACAATATGAAGATATAGGGGGCAAAGGGGAAGCATAAAAAGGTAGAAGAGGAGGTTTGAAGGTGCCCATCCATAGCACCTGAATGGCAGATCAAGTAAGCATACAGATCCTATTATAAAATACAATTTCATTCTACTCTAATTACAATAGTAGTAAGTCTTTCTCAGTGCTCATCTATACAAATCAATTACCATAATGCAAATGTCTACAGATCTCCGCCCCCTTTGGTCCTCTTTTTTAGGGATATATTTTCTCTTTCTGGCAACGCATAACTACAGTACTTGGCTGGATATGACATACTACCTTACATATGTAACCTACCTTACATGCATACCACCTCTCAACTTCTCTGCGATTATTCTCAATCATGGTTTCATACTGACATCTCAGCTCTTCCAGGACCTTCTTCAGGTCTGGCCCTGGACAAGTATTGACTTCCACACTGACATCCCCAGTGGATGCCTGGCTCTTCAGATGCTTTACTTCCTGCAAAGTAGAACTTCTAGTTAATTTGGAGTGGACCTCTGTCAGAGAGAAGGGAATTTCCCCTCTCCCAGTATGATTTTGTTAAGAGGTAGGAAAGACCCTTCCTTATAATAAGAGGCTTGTGGGAGCTGAAGTCTCACCTCTTCATGATTCTTCTTGAGGCAACACAGCTCCTCCCGGAGGGCCTCAAGTTGTGCCTCCAGGTCAGACCTACAAAGGGTCAATTGATCCAGGACTTGGCGCAAACCATTGATGTCAGCTTCCACATTATGGCTAAGGGTCAGTTCAGTCTCATACCTACACCAGAGACAAGAAAAAAAGGAGAAGTGTGGATAGACAGATAGACAGAGACTTCCCTCCATGGGATGCTCACTTGCATCACAGGCCCTTTGAGAATTATATGTTTGTGGATAGAGGAGGAAAACAAAGAAAGCTTCCCCCAGCCACACCCACTCAAGTGGGGACTCACTTCATTCTGAAGTCATCTGCAGTCATCCGATTATTATCAATATCCAGGACAAGCTTGCTGTTTTCAACAGTGGCACAAATAATCTACAAGGAAGGAAACAATACTGTTTGAGCTTTGCCACCTGCTTCATCTTGGTGCAGAGAGCATCACTCATTGCATTTCACTTCTTGAATTTGCTCTCTGTACTTTAATGATTTGCTTGATTTCTATAGTTATTCTTACTCAGTATGATTGTACTGGATTTCCCTTTATCTCTCTCTCATTCTATGACTCTTTTCACTAATGTGCTTACTGGTGAATCTAGAAAGCCATTATCCCCTAGCTCTGTGACACAACCTCCATCTTCCCCAATGCTGTTCACTTGCTTGCAGGCCTGTTTCTGACACTTTCACCACTGTGTCGCTTCCAAAGAAGACAGCAAATCTTGACAAAGAGTGGGAGAGAGAGAAAGAGATTCCATTTTTTCAGTTAACGTTCCACCATGGTCTCTTCTCTTCTGTTTTAGAAAAATGTAATTATTTTACAGCAGGGTGGGCCACTGCGGAAGAGTTGGGGTCAATTTTTACCTCCACATTCCCATGGTGAGCCACACTTCCTGTATTTTCTTTGAGTGAAAATCTATCCCAGAGGTCTGTTTCCTATTGACACTTCTGGGCCTTGGAGCCCATTTTTAGCCAATTTCTAGGAAAGGATCAAGGTACTTTAAGTAAAAAAAAATGCAATTCCAGGTGATATTTTGAGGTGCAGGCATCATCCCCAAAACAATATGGGGATCTGGAGGCTTTGGAGGCCCAAGGAGAGCTTAAAGGGCCCATGACTGCACTCCCTTCACCTGTTTCAGAAGACAGCATTTTCTTTTTCTATTTATTCAACAACTTTCCCCCTTCTACTGTAAAAAAAAATCAAGTACAAAGAAACATTCATGATTAAGCCTAACTAATCAAAGTCAGGACCAACACCAACTACCTCTCCCGTTCCCTTTCCTTTCCCTCTCCTGTTGAGATGAGCCAATGCAATTCAGATCATACTCTATAGTCACCTGAACAGTTTCATCATCATTGCCTACATGAGGTGGAATTCAACATTTGCTGTTGGTTTGCCCAGAAAGCCAAAAGGAATGAGCAAATACAATGATCCGAGGAGTATCTCTGCCTTGGATCATGGAGTCCTACACTACTGCATATTTCATGTGATTGGCCATCTAGCTCAATACTATAGAGGTACAATGTTCCCACCTGGTGTTTAAGGTCTTCAATTTGTTGGTAGTAACAGCTATAATCCTTTTGTTCATTTAGTGGGCCTTGGCGTTCATACCACTCTCTAATTCTGGACTCGAATGCAGCATTTTCCTCCTCCAGTTGTCGAACTTTGTCCAAGTAGGAAGCCAGGCGATCATTCAGATTCTGCATGGTCATCTTCTCATCGCAGGAGAGCAAGGGTGCTTCATTGCAAATGCCAAATCCACCACCAAGATGTCCAAAGTGGACACTGCCACAGCCAAACCCACCACCAGGAACACACACATACCCACCACCCGGAGCACCTCCACCAAAGCCACTGCAACTTCCACTGTAACCCATTCCACCACAATAGCTCCTTGCAGACATACCACATCTAACAGGGGAGGCACATCTTCCAGAAGTAGCCCTTACTGCACTACCACTAGTGACGCAGCTACCACTGCTGCTTCTCCCCTTGGTGTACACCGTTGTAGTGGTGTGTTTGGAGCTGAAACTCATACTGAAAGAACTTTAGAAGCAAGACCAAATGCCAAGAAAAAGCCAAAGACACATACACACATGCACACACACAGCTTGATGGAAATAATTGACTGCAGATTTTGGCATCCACACAGGTTTGCATTTATACTTTCTGCTGTGTGGGTGTTGTCATACGGGTGTCACACTGGCTTCCTCATCTCCTACAGAGCTGGCTCATCTAGTTGGCTCCACCAAGAAAAATTGTCCTCGAGGCAAACTTGTCTCCGGAAATCTCATTTACATGAGGAAGGCCTTTGACAGCATCAGCAACTTTCTTCCAAAAATATCATCAGTGGTAATGTCACATGAATCATTTTGCCCCACACAGAAAACCTAACGAGCGCACCACAAAACAACACTGCCCTAAACTATCAGCAAGGAAGAAATAATTACAGCTTTTTGCAACAAAAGACTCTTCTACCATCATTAGAGATCTTAGATTTTGATTTCCTTTTGATTTGATTTTGAGTTTTAATAAGCATGAGATAATTTCCCCATTTTCATAGCCAGAGTCTAGCTACAAAAACGTACTTCGTTCAAGAAAAAAAGCTGGGCAAGGGCTTGTTCATAACTCCTCTCCTTAGATTTGTATGGCTCCTTGGCACAATCAGAGTATCAGACCAAATTAAAGGTGAAAGCCATTCAAGTGCTTGGTCAACACAGAGCATTTTGTGAAACAAATGCAGGCTGTGTGAGAATGGTGTAATTGTAAATATCCTTGGACCTCACTGGGAAACTTCTTTTTCATATAGGATGGGCAACTTCAAGGGCTGTTAGCTTGCAGGGTTGTTGTTGTTGTTGTTGTTGTTGTTGTTGTTGTTGTTGTCATTGTTGTTGTTGTCATTGTTGTTGTGTGCCTTCAAGTCATTTTTGATTTATGGTTACCCAAAGGTGAATCTATCATGGGATTTTCTGGGGCTGAGAATGTGTGATGCATCCAATGTCATCCAGTGGGTTTCCATGGCTGAGCAGGAAATCGAACCCTGGTCTCCGGGGTTGTAGTCAAATGCTCAATCCACTAGTCTCTACTAAATTCAAAGGGAGCTATTGTATCCCCATAGCTTGTATGGTGCTCAATCCAAGTAAGCTTGCTTTCAAGGATTATCCATGCATATTGTTTTAAAAGAAAAATTGCAATGTTTTGCTGCCTTTCCATTAAAATTTGGTGAAGCAGCAGTAAATTCAGTGGCAGGCTGTGGTTATAGAGAGTGCAAAAGAAGATTCGTGTGTTCCACAGACTGTGGTTGAGATCCTACATTAAACATGTAGCCATGATATTGAAACTAGGCTCTAAGTCCACATCTACCTCCCGAAACCCACCTTCAAAGCCAGCCAGTTATCTGGAAGGGTTGAGGTTTGTTCTGCTGATGAGTGGGATATTGCAGGATGATGTGAGCAGCCCCCTTCTGCTAGTGAGCATGATCACAATGAAAAGTTGCAACAGGTCTCCACGGAGATCCCTGCTTCTGATCCCCATAATTACACTCGCTGGAGCGAAGAAGCTGGTCGTGTCATCCCGCAGCACCCTGCTCAGTAGAAGCCTAGATCCCCATAGCTATGAAGACTTATTGACATTTGAAGTGGGCTTCAGAGTCATTTGCAGTCATGACAATAGCATCACAATTGCAAATGAGAATACAAAGCAGCTAAAATATCCTAAACTTAACTTACAAAATCGTAACTGACAAACAGGGTGCTAACTATGTAACCCTGTTGTAGATATATCGCCTCTTCCCTGTCTTGCACTCACATTGTTAACCCAGCCTGAGGCCCTTTTCGCAGCGCCGGCGCTTGTGTGATAGAGGAGGGTGGCTCACGTGAGAACCCTCTCCCGAAACGCCGCCGCTTCCCCCGCCTCCTCACCACATGTGGAGTCTTCTTGCACGACGGGCACTCTTCAGTCATGCCCCCAGCTTCCGCAGTGCCCCCTGGGAGCTGTAAGTGCCGCGGGGGGCGGAAGCGGGGAGGAAGCGTGACAGGCCCGCCTGCGACGGCGCTCCGCACTCTGGTAAGTGCGGGACGCCACTGGGAGCCTTGCGCGAGCACCGTTTATTTTCGCTTCAAGCCAAAAATAAAAAAATCCGCGCTCGTGCCGCTTCAGCCCCGTGAGCACCACAGAAGTGGGAGTGCGGCGTGCAGAGCGACGCTCCCACTCCCACGAGGCTCACGGGGCTATTTCGCGAGAGAAAGCCCGTGCGAAAAGGGCCTGAGTTTATCCTTCCTACCTGCTTGCCAACTATTCAAGTACTTCTGATTCCAATCCTGCTGGGCTGCCTGCTGAGCCACTTGCTAGACCTGACCCTGCAAAGAATCCATTAAAATCTGCCATAAATGAAACTATCCATACATATACATATGAGTGTATATGAAATTACATTTCTCCGCCTGTGGTCTGAGAAACATACCTGTGAGTACATTCCAGCGACACAATTTTCCATTTCACAACCTTGTGCCAACCTATTTCTGAACAGACAAAAGCAGGATTGCATCTTCAGCGTAGTTTAATAGTAGTGTTGTTTTAAGCAATTGCAAGCCTTTTCTGTGAACCTGGGTGTGTTTTTTTTCTGTGTTGCCATCTTTCTCTCACAGAGACCATTTTCCTTCTGTCTCTTTTCTTCAGGTATACTGGATGACATCTAGGCAGTCTAATTCAGTAAAACAAACAAACAAACAAAACCCCCAATGACAGCCCTTTTTAAAGTCCTTTATTTTATCTATCCTCCCTCCTCTGCTGCATGGTGAATGTCTAAATATATAGATGTTTAGGCTATGGCCCATTTTTCCATGTGAAAGCAGGCTTTAATTAGACCTGAGCAGTTCAGGTTGCGAGAACAAGTGGAATACCCTGAAGAAGATGATCATCTGATGCTGTAGGGGAGAATTCTCGTTCCTATTTGCAGTTGTTCAGATTTCATGATAAGGAATGAGAACTCCAGAAGGAGCTTTTCAATTTGAACTTGAAAGTTTGAAGTTTTCTGCCAGTTTTTGGTGGGAACAATAATCAAGTTTATCATGATGTTCTGGTTTGAGTTGCTAAATATGAAATGCAGCTTAAAAGTTCATGTTACCAGAGGCAATTTTTTTAAAATGCAAGAGTTCTATCTCATTTCTAAGGGCCCTTTCACACTGCATTAGTTATAGCACTACAATTCCACTGTAACTGGCCCAGCAACATCCTGTGGAATCCTGGGATTTGCAGTGTTGTTGTTGTTGCGGTGTGCCTTCAAGTTCTTTCCAACTTTTGGCAACCCTAATGTTTTCTTGAGTTTTCTGGGTCTGAGAGAGTGTGACATGCCCAAGGTTACCCAGTGGGTTTCCATGGCCAAACAGGGAATCAGACCCTGGTCTCCAGAGTCCTAGGCCATTTCTGCACTAGACTGTTATAGTACTATTATTCCACTTTCAAAATCCTATGGAATCCTGATGTTTGCAGTTTAGGGAGGAACACTTAGAATTCTTTGCTAGAGAGCTCTTTGGCCTCAGTAAAATACAAAACCCAGGATTCCATAGGGTGTTGAAAGTGGAATAATAGCACTAAAACAGTGTAGTGTGGAAATGGCCAGAGCACAATATTCAAAGTACTACACCATGTTGCTTTTCATTTGTAGTTCAGGAAGGGGCATTTAGAATTCTCAACCAAAAAGCCCTAGTGTCTCACCAAACTATAAACCCCAAGATCCCATAGGATATTGCCATGATGGTTCTAGTGGAATCATAATGCTTTCATTGTGTAGTGTGAAAAGACCTTAGTTACACACACACAACTGCCTATCCTCTCCAAATAAAACAGCTGTCCTGACAACTGTTTGTTACTTAAATGGAAAAGCAACATCAAGTAAATCTTTTGCTAACCACCCAGGATTTATCCTCACTAGTGGTGGATAAAAAAAAAGTCCCTGAAAATAGAAAATTGGCATGTATTCTATTGGTAGTCCCAACTAGAATAGGTCCACTGATTCAGCTGTTAAATGGTGAGTCAATATATAGACAAATATCATTAATTCAATGGTTCTACTCTAATTAAGGTTTTATTGACTTCCTTGGTGGTGGATGTAAATCTGTTAATTTTTGGTAGGCTGGGGGACTCACCCTGATAATTCTGGGACTTAAGTCTGACAAGTTTCAGTCCCGCTGAAACTGTTATATTATACAACAGGGATGGGCTAAACAGAGCTGGTAGCCACTTTAGAGTTTTGCCAAGCATGGATTCCTCTTTTCTGCTGTTTCCTGTTCTTTTCATGCAATGATGGTAGAAGTATATTCAGCACCTGAGCGGCAACCTTAGTTCCCACAGACTGGCCCAGTGGAAATAATGTGGCATCTGTCCTTAGGGCACTGTTAGGGGAAAGAGATTATTGCCCCCCAGGAACAACCCCTTGGTACATTGTGGTAACACCATTCTGTTCGCACCATCATTCCCTTCTACTTGGCCCCCTTTTTCATGCTGCCATCCACCTCCACAAAATAAAAGTCTCCAGAGGAAACTTTGGCCCAAAGCTGTTTCTGATCCTCTTTAGAAATAGTCCACATGGTAGATATATTTAATTCTTCCTTCAGCCAGTCTGAGTTCATTTGGGTGAAGAACATTCCCTCTTCTTTCTAAGCGCATATTTCATAGAATCAGAGAGTTATAGAACTGGAAGAGACCACAAAGGCCATCAAGTCCAACCTCCTGCCATGCAAGAATACAAAATCAAAGCACTCCCTACAGATGGCCATCCAGCCTCTGTTTAAAAACTTCCAGAGAAGGAGGCTCCACCAAATTCTGAGGTAGTGTGTTCTACTGTGAGACTGCTCTTATCATTAGGAAATTCTTCCTAATGTTTAGGTGGCCTCTCTTTCCCTGAAGTTTGAAGCCATTTTTCTAGTCTCTGGAGCAGCAGCAAACAAGCTTGCCTCATCTTCCATGACATCCCTTCTGATATTTAAATATAGCTATCATTCACATTTCAGGCTAGAATTAATAAGTTTCCTGAATAAAGCACAGAGATGATATACAAGTACTTGCAAACATGTTTACATCTCAGGGCCAATTAATTGCTTTCATGCAATTTATGCACATATTTTTCATTTTATTAAATAGTAGCCATCCCTGGCATTGGCTGGAAAAGAAAGTGCCTCCCTGCTAATTCCCATGGTCCAGCAGATGCTCAGGCCTCCATGCAGCTACATTTTCCATTTTAAAAAAAATCAATGCACATTACATTCACATAATTAACATCATATTTAATTTGACTCCTCATTCATACATATTTATGGGTACACTGAAGACATCTCTGGAGTTCATCTCCATCTATAATGGGCTAAATCCACAAGTTTAGTTATAGTCAGAGCAGAGCCAAAAAAATCAGTAAGTCGTTAAGTCTGACAACTTCCAATCCTGTTGATCTAAACTGGTATATTCTAGATCAGGGATGGACAAAGCAATGCTGGGAGCCTCTTTACAGGTTGGTCAAATGCTTGAGAACTCTAGATTTGGGCAGGGAGGGAAGTTAAAAAATTAGGTTAAAATTACCTACATCTGTGCAAATACATTAAAATTATTTCTTCATTAATAGCATTGCATTTTTCTCCACTTATTATCAAAAATTCAAGCTCAGAAGTAATGAATTATTATTCAACTTACATTTACATATCTATATGAACTTTAAAAGTACATTGATTTATTTTAATTTTTGTGATTGTGACCGTGATATTGACTATTAAGACTGAACAAAAATCAACCAAATTTATTATGATATTGACTGTCCCGTTGACTATAGATTGTACTGTTTGAAATTGCTTTTTATCTTTTTTAAATGTTCTAAATTATTTTAATCTTGTTAATAGTTTAATTCTACTTTAATGTTGACTGTGCATGTGCGTTTAACTGTACTGTGATCATTTTAATCTGTAAACCACTTACAACATTGTAGGCCACTTGCAAATTAAAAATTTCAGGGGGAAATGTGGGGTACAAACAAAATTCTTGTTCCTATTATCTAGCCATTTGGTGCCAGATTTTGACCACACAGTGTCAATTTCTTTAGAAATATAAAAAGGGTAGGCCATGGGGAAGTCACCATAAAAAGGGCTTAGGGTAGGACGCAGCCCATAGCTATCCCCCTGCCAAAAAAAAAAAAAAAATGATAGAGAGAGAATGAATAAAACTATCTCCCCTGTGTTGAGTGGGCAAGAGTCACCTGAAGCAATCCTGGAATCTGACAAATCAGGACAACCATGACGTGACAAGAGGGTTCAGAATCCTGTAATCACACCCAGTGATGCTAGCTTTTTAAGTATTTCTTAAGCACAAGCTGACCTTTTCTCCTCCCAAATGCACAAAAGGCCACTCATTCTTTGAAGGACAGAAAACAGCTTATTAGCTGTAATTGTTTTTTAAGTTGGGCCTCGTGCTCTTACATAGCCCTAAAGGGCATCTTGTGTTCCACCTTTTTATTAAAAATCCAACACAACCATGAAACACTAAGGACAGGAAACCAGACAGATTGGCAAAGGAAAGCTGGTTGCTATGATGGTTGAAGCTTAGAAAAAGTACTTTTGGAATTATAACTAACAGATTTTCTTCCATCAACATGGCTTCTCAAATTTATAGATTCTGAGAGCTGTAGGCCAAAGGGGAAACCTTTCCAAGCACTGTTATGTAAAACAGTCAACAACAGATCCATACCTTCCAACTGCGATGATTTGGCAGGGGCAGCCCAGGTCAATCCTCTGTCATCTCACTTTTCCAGCTGCTTTTAAAGTATTCCAGTTTCTCTCTCCTCCTCCTACTTTCCCCCTTCGTCATTAGCTTATTTCGATTGCTGCAAACTGTTCAAAATGCAAAAGTAGTTTGCATTCAATTAACTCAGCAGCAGGAAAAGGAGAAGAATGGGTGGAATCTTACCCTTTCCTGAGTCTCAAGCAAAAACAAACTGCTACAGCCTCTCCTAGCTTGTGCGCTCATTAATAATTTTGGCCATCTTGGCTACAGTCTGATCTTGCTTGGCTGCATGTGTCCCAGTTTTCATCTGTGACATGTTCGGAGGGCATGGGCATCCAGCAGTGAACAACTCTATATTTCCAAACAGGTTCAGTTTCTTTTAGTTTAATATCACTAGTCAATCCATAGATAGTATATTAATTGAAGTCAATTTAAGTACCTCTAAGGATCATTCACTGTTGAAGCGTAGTATGTTCTCTCAATGGGAAAATACATCAACAATTTGATAGTCTACACATATCTGACTTCTTATGTGGCTTTGTCATGGTAAATAGAATCATAGAGTTGGAAGACACCACAAGGTCTCATTGTTGAAGTGCAGTATGTTCTCCCAATGCGACAATACTTCAACAACTTGACAGTCTATACATATCTGTCTTCTTGCATGGCTTTCTCATGATGAAAAAGAATCATAGAACTGGAAGAGACCTCAAGAGCCATTGAATCCAACCCCCTGCCACGCAGGAATACAGTATCAAAGCAGTCCCAACAGATGGCCATCCAACCTCTGTTTAAACACTCCAAAGAAGGAGACTCCATCACACCCAGAGGCAGTGTATTTCACTGTCAAACTGCTCTTACTTTGAGGAAGTTCTTCCTAATGTTTAGGTGGGATCTCTTTTCCCATAGTTTGAATCCATTGCTCTGTGTTATACCCTTTTCGCACATTACCCGTTCACGCAGCTGGACGAGAAAAGCCTCACGCGAAAAGCCTCAGCAGGAACGCTGCTGCTTCCCTGCTGCTTCAGTTCTGCAGCAGCTTCCTGGTTGTGCAAGTGCCACGCGAATGCCCTGCCCCTTCCTACTGCAGCGCAACCTGGGAATTGCAGGCTAGCGCTGAGGCAGGAAGCGCAACCAGCCTGGCTCCCGATGCACTGCACACCAGGTAAGTGCGCGCGGGCCCCGGGAGCATTGCATGACCGTGCACCATTTTCAGCTTTAAGCCGAAAATGAAAAGGTGCATGCACAGTCCACATCAGGCCCTTGAGCGTCACGTAAATGGGAGTGCGTTATGCAGACTGCTCCTCCCATTTACGTGACACTCAAGGGGCCCTCTCGCTTTAGAAACAGCCCTAGTCTCTGAAGCAGCAGATAACAAGCTTGCTCCATCCTTCATATGACTTTCCTTCAAATATTTAAACATGGCTATCACATCATCACTTAACTTTTTCTTTTATAGGCTAAACATATCTTGCTCGCTAAGCCACTCCTCATAGGGCATGGTTCCCAGGCCTCATACCATTCTGGTTGCCCTCCCCTGGACATGTTCTAGATTGTCAATATCTTTCTTGAATTGTGATACCCAAAACAAAAGTGGTACTATTATTTCCCTTGGTCTAGCCACTATCTTCCTATTGATGAACCCTAGAATCACATTGGCTTTTTTAGCTGCTGCATCACACTGTTGACCCATGTTGAGCTTGTGGTCTATTAACACTCCTAGATCTCTTTCACATGTACTGTGGTCAAGCCAGATGTCTTCCTTCTTATATTCATGCTTTCATTTCTTCTTCCTAGGTGCAGTATCTTACAAGTTTCCCTACTGAAATTCAGTTTCTTAGTTTTGGCACAGCTGTCTAAGCTGTTAAGGTCATTTTGAATTCTGACTCTGTTCTCTGGGGTATTAGCTACCCCTCCTAATTTTCTGTCATCTGCAAATTTGGTAAGAATGCCTTTATTCCATCATCCAAGTCATGGATAAAGATGTTGAATAGCACTGGGCCCAGGACAGAGCCTTGTCCCAATCCTGCAGCTAGTTCACATAATCCTTAGAGAAAGGGTAGTTCTAGTGGGAATTCATTTCTTTGGGGAATGAGACTATATACATTCGTTCCAGACTATAGCTGATTGGCAGCATGCAGCCACTAAAGACTTGGGTCTAAGGATCTGGCACAATACTACAAAAATGGTTTTTGGAACATCTGTCAAAGACTTACTCAAAGTTGATTCCTGTCTATAGCAATTGGTGCATAGTTAGCCCCAAGTTGGGAACAGTATGCACTGATGACTGTGACTATCACAATGCAGGTTGAGAGTGATACTCCTCATGAACTGCAAAAACCATCAAATGAAAGACCATGTTGATATAAGCAGACGATACTCTCATTATAATGGTGAAGCTGAAGACAGGGTATGTAGGGTAACAGTGCTGAAGTACATGTGTGTACAGTCAGTTTCCTACACAGAACAGAAGGAGAAAACACCTCAGGCTGCCAAATGACTCAGGCTGAGAGGAGAAGACTGGAAATTCTGGACAAGGAGCTCAGATCTCAAGTGCTGGAAAGCTAACAGGAAATAGGCAAACAGGAAATAAGCAAAGATTCTAATTCTATTCGTCAGCATCTTCACATGGCCAACAGAACAAGAATCATTGCTTGTTTCTTCTTAGTCTGATTAAGAATTCTGGAAGGTTCAATGTTTACACATTTCTCCAGCATTTTGATTGGTTCTAAATAAAGAAATTATCCAAATGTCTGTTACTCTAAAATGTGAGTGCCACAAGGGCCCGCCAGTGATGCCAGTACCTCTGTTTAAAAGTGGGGGAATAATTAGCTCAATGTCAGGAGGCTTGGGAGATGGGGGATAATTGAATGAGATCTGCCACCTATGTTTATAGAGCCCTTGCAGGAAAGAACCAACCAGAGAGTTTGAATTGTAAACTAAAAATGTGTTTTATTAGAAGAAATTCAGACAAGCACACAAAGATCCAAGCACTCACACAAGCATACAAGGACTGGCCAAAGGTAAAGGGAGGAAAGTGTGATAGACAACTTTCAAGGATGAGGTGATAACTAGCAGTCCGGACAGCAGAGACAAAAGCAGTGACATGGCTTAGGTAGGTACTGTCTAAGGACAGTTCTCGTTCGGGAATCAAATGGACAGCATGACATTCAGAAAGGTGAGAGACTGCAAAGGTGAGAGACTGCCTGAAATCAGAGGTTCTTATTTCCCAAAAAATATCCTGCAGGTATGAATGTGAATTGCTTTCCCAGCCAAGCGGAGAATGGGAGCTGCAACACAAAGAACGAAGTTTGGATGGAGTTAATGGTCTTAGTGTTTAGGTGACTAAAGGATAATGGCTGCCGTAATAGCCGAGTATTGTGGAGAGGTGGGGAAACAATAGAGAAACATCTAGGTGTTTGGGGTCAGAGTTAAGACAATCACAGTTAGGTGGAAATTTCCCTTTTCAGCTCTGAGATGTCCAACTCATTATCTTTTAAGCCTATTGCCTCAAGAGGGTCCACGTTATTAGCCTGAAAATGACTTGGTTCCTGTCTAAGAGGTAGGGGTGACTGACCTGCCTTGCAATCTCACGTTTACAGTCAGTAATATGCTTCTTCCAGCCTGACCTCCCAGTCACCTCAGGTATTATTTATATTAATGCCAATTAATAGTGCCAATTAAATAATATTTGCCAAGTAAACCATGCCAATCATTGAGGGTGTGCAGTGCCATAATAAGTCTATTTTGCTTTTTTTTTCTCTTCCTGTGAATTAGCATCTTTTTGCTTTCTTTTCTTCTCTGTGTTCATACCTGGTAGCTTTGCAATCCTAGAAGCTTTTTAATGCCTGTCCTTCAGTGGGATCTGTACTTCTGCTCAGCCTGAAGAGTTATCTGGGTTTTGATAATGTATCAAACTAGTCTGCACAATCATCCTATAATCCCCATGTTAGAAAGGCAAATATGCATATGATTGCTGCTTGGGAGTAGGACTGCAATTTGCTGAAACTCTTGGCAGAGCATCTCCCTTGTATTTTCATATGTACGTCTCTCTTTCAAATGTTTCCGGTTCATCTGACACTCTCTGAAAATGTAGGAAAACCAATTCCCATGTAATATGAACATAGCTGAAGGTGCATCAGCCAGCAATATACATTGACCTCAGTAATGAAATTCAAACAGTTGAATTAGGCATTAATAGAATGCAGATTCCTACTCAGCTATGAAAACCCATTGGGCAAGTCAGTCTAAAAGAAAGGCAGTCATAAACCTCCTCAGAAGAAACTTTGCCACAAGAACTCTATGGCCATTTCCTCACTAACTGTTATAGCACTGTCATTCCACTTTCACATCCTATGGAATCCTGGGGTTTGCAGTTCAGGGAGGGGCCGGCCCTCTGAACTGCAAACCCCAGGATTCCATAGAATGTTGAAAGTGGAATGATAGCGCTATAACAGTCTAGTGCGGAAATGGCCTAAGATAGGCTCACCAGAAGTCAGAGGCATCTGGACAGCACGTAACAATAACAGAAGTGGAGCCAGTGTACTATAATGGTTTGAGCATTGGGGTACAAACCTGGAGATCAGGATTTGATTCCTTGCTTAGCCATGGGAGCCCACTGGGTGACACTGGGCACATCACAGCCCCAGAAAGCTCCATGATAGGTTCACTTTAGGGTTGCCATAAGTCAGAAACAACTTGAAGACACACAACAACAACAACAATGCAGATAATTGTTTTATGCCCTTATAAGACTGGTTCCTTCCATTGCTGTGGCTCAGTCTTTCTCAGATTTCTTGCTGATGCCCACCTCAATCTCTGACACATATCAAAATAATAAACCGGATCTAAATTTAGGCCATTTCCACATGACATCACTATCCCCCCATAGCAGTGAGTTGTTTCCAGTTCAGGAGCCATGCTACTATACAACATCACCACTATCCAGCTGCTATCCCATCCCAACTGTTGCAAAACAGACATATTCCATTTCCAGAAAAAATCCGTTAAGCACCTCCTTTAGTTCTTCAATCTCATCAGCCAGCTCACAGAGGTACTGTAATAGCGCTTGACAGCACTTCCTGTTGTTGCAGATCCAGGAACGGGTGGGCTATGGGTGTGCCCAACTTATCCCTCCCTCAGTGACTCCCAGGTGTGGTAACTTCGAAAGCTATCTCCTTTCCGTGTTTATTTTAAAGTTCTCTTTTGCATTAAATTTATTTTTTTTATTTTTTTAAACATCTTTTTAGGCATTATAGTATGAAAATCCAATCGTGAACTGGCGTTTTTAGTACGGCTTCCAAAGGGAAAAAAAGAACCAATCAGGGGTGGTGGGGCAGGATGAAGGCAGGGAAAGGGAGTGGCCAAGGATGCTGTAATGCAGAAGGAACACCAGTGGCAATATGGCTATTCACCCACTTAAGTTGGAAGGGTGCAGAATACAGTTCCTAGTCTGCTACTATCTCGCGAGTGGCAATGCTGGCATTGTAACCGTACATCATGCTAAAAGTGTCTAGTGTGGAAATAGCCAAGGTCATACTTACAGCCAAGTCACTGAAATCAATTGGTACAAAAGTCAGGACTAACTTAAATTGTCTTCACTTCACTTGTCTGCTCTAAATTTGGATCCAACCCAGTGTTTCTGATTATATGCCACAGCTTTCATCAGCAACATGGAGCAGAATCCCCTAACAAAGAGGCATCCCTCCTAGGTATATCTGAGACCCAACACCTTTCTTTTTATAGTACCCTGTAGGGCCAACTCTTTGCTTTGTGCAACAGATGGGCCAGCTCTCAGTTTATGGGTTAGCTAATAAAAGTCTCACACACACACAAAAATGTTAAGGTTCTTCAGTTAACATCCAATTGACATCCTGGGTGGCTGCAGCACAGAAACAATTTCGTGGCTTGGATGCAATCCCAGATGAAATCTCTGGTCAGTGTAGGAAAAGAAACTCTCCCAACAAATTCTTGCACCTGCTGTTGCCCATCCTTCTCCTCAAGAAATCACTCGAGTCATTCCCCAAGTACAAGCTCAGCAAAGATCAACCATTAGTGAAATGAAATTATGGATGAAAGGTCCTCTGGGCAGGGAGGAAAGACTCCAGGACCTATAATTGGTCTTGAGGAGTGGCTTGAAGGGAAGACAGGTATTTGCATAATCTCTTTTTATTGCATGAGTTGTCCCCCTGGTGGAATTGCCTAACAAGTAGCCTGCAACATAAGATGTCACATACACAACAATCCAGACTCTTACTGCTTTCTTGGGACTTTGCAACTTAAGCAGGATGGGGAGCCACCTTCAGCCCAACCTGTATCAAAGAACCCATTTGTAATATTTGATAGTTCTTCTCTTCCCCTCTCCAAATTTTCCCTACCTCTCCCCAATCTTCTATCTCTCTGTCTCTTTCTAAATCCTATACATCTTTCTTTTTATCCACATTTCTTCTTTTTGTCTATCTATCTTTCCTCCTCTTTCTCCTTCTCTGACTTTCTTCTCTCTTCATTCAGGCTTCTTCCTCTCCATTTGTTTCATGTACTGCCACAACTACCATTGGTCACTGCCAAGGGAAAGACCACAGGCCACCAACCAATGGGGGTGGTTCCCAGTGCCTACCTCACCTTCATTTCCTGCCCTAGCCTATCATTCCACCTGCTGCATTGAAAAAGGAAACGCTGATGGGGTCTTCATAGAGTGCAGAGAGCTTCAAAGGGGCACTGGCAGCCATACACTGGTGCCACACCAAGTTGTCTTTGGGTACAGACCCCTTTACAGTCCTTGCCATTCTTTGCCACAGTTTTGCACCATTTTTGAGCCACTCCACCATGGGAAGAAGTGGAATCTCTCCTTCCTTCTGTGCATTTGAGTTCCACCAACACCATAACTATCACTACTCCATTGATCCATTCCTTGCTGGAAGTTGCTTCTGGACAAAGCTTCAGTGATAAGGCCACCATTGGGCCTGAGGTGGGGCAGGCAGTCCTGTTAGAGTCTCTTACAAGTCTGTTATCCCACTTTTCCAATGACTACTTTGTGGCAGACAGTCTCTGGCTACAGCAGTGCCCTGGAGATGAGGCACGCAAATTGAAGCCGCTGTAGGAATAGAGAGTGAAAGAGAAACAGAAACACCAAGAGGGGACACCAATATCACTTGCTTCTGTTACCTCCTCCATCTTAACCTTGTACTTTTTCTGGTTTTTTGGCAGTCTGTTCCTTCTCTTTTCCTCTCTTATGTTCCAAATTGGAGTATCTTGATTTTTTGAGTGATGCATCGGCTGGACAAAGAGTCATCTCCCATTCTCAGTATTCTCCACTTGCAAAATGAACATATGCTTTCTAAATTGATGTATTTATGTATTGGTTTCTGTTTTATGTTTATATTGATACTTACATCATTCTGTTATCGAACACCGTATAGATGTGATTTGATCTGTTGCCTATATGTATCTTACAGCTAGGGAAGAGAACCTTTAGTTTATGGAAGTTCCTGAACTGATCCATGAAGGTTTCTCATGGAGCCCTTTCCTGACTGGATAGCAGTACGTGTGAAAGGGATCTAGGAGTCTTCATAGACCACAAGCTGAACATGAGTCAGCAGTGTGATGCGGCAGCCAAGAAAGCCAATGCAATTCTTGGCTGCATCAATAGGAGTATGGTGTCTAGATTGAGGGAGGTACTAGTACCACTCTACTCTGCTTCGGTTAGACCCCATCTTGAATACTGTGTCCAGTTCTGGGCACCCCAATTCAAGAAGGATATTGACAAGCTGGAGCAAGTCCAGAGGAGGGTGACCAAAAGGGTGAGAGGCCTGGAAGCCATGCCCTGTGAGGATAGACTTAGAGAGCTGGGTATGTTTAGTCTGCAGAAGAGAAGGTTAAGAAGGGACATGATAGCCATGTTTAAATATTTGAAGGGATGCCATGTAGAGAAAGGAGAGGGCTTGTTTTCTGCTGCTCCAGAGACCAGGACAAGGAGCAATGGATTCAAGCTGCAGGAAAGGAGATTCCACCTGAACCTGAGGAAGAACTTCCTGACAGTCAGGGCTGTCCAGCAGTGGAATCTGCTGCCTCAGAGTGTAGTGGAGTCTCCTTCCTTGGAGGTTTTTAAGCAGAGGCTTGATGGCCATCTGTCAGGAGTGCTTTGAGGGTGTTCCTGCATGGCAGGGGGTTGGACTGGATGGCCCCTGTGGTCTCTTCCAACTCTACATTTTTATGATTCTATGATTCTATGAAGTACTGTACCCTCCCAGCAAGCTGGAAAAGATGTTCTCTGTTGTCTCTGATCATTCAAAGTCAGGAGTCCATCAGGTTCTTCAAGCAGTAGCTAAGAGGACTTTTGTTTCTTCTCCATGTGAGGAAGACAGCAGAGAAGCAAAGCTGAAGCAGCTAGTGGAAATGCTGCACTAGTTTCAGACAAGGACCTGGTAGTGTTAGAGGGTGTGGCTATATCTTCTACATAGCCACAAATAGGCTGCAAGGTTTGCAGAAATAACCCCCAAAAACCTTCCGAAGAATGACAATCATTACCCAATCCTACCAATGGGAGTTGGGCATACTCATTAGGTATGGAACACACTGAATGGCTGACTAAAGCCCTTTTCTCACAGCGTTTCTAAAGCAAGAGGGTCCCTTGAGCATCACATAAATGGGAGGAGAGGTCTGCACAACACACTCCCATTTACATGATGCTCAAGGGCCTGACGTGGACCGCGCATGCACCTTTTCATTTTCAGCTTAAAGCTGAAAATGGTGCATGGTTGCACAATGCTCCCGGGGGGCCCGCGCACTTACCTGGCATGCGGTGCGTCGGGAGCTGGGCCGGTCACGCTTCCTGCCTCAGCGCTAGCCTGCAATTCCCAGGTTGCACTGTGGTAGGAAGGGGCGGGGTGTTTGCTCACACGACCAGGAAGCTGCTGCAGAACTGAAGCAGCAGGGAAGCGGCAGTCTGAGGCTTCTTGCGCGAGCACCTCCCCCAACCTCTGTGAAAAGGTAAGGTGCAAAAAGGCTATAATTGTTGGGATGATAGCTGAAGGATGGGAAATGAAATGGAGTATCCTGGAAGAGGGCATAGCTGGCTTGGTAGAACCTTGAATGTGATTACTTTACACTCCAATATTGCATCATACCAGCAGGACAGAATAACTGAAGTTGTTTCATTCTAAAGAAAGGCATGTTCCACTGAGAAGAGCATTGATTTCATAATGGCGACTTCACCAACAAGCGTGCAAAGCTTGTTCAACATCATTCTTACCTTATTGCCACTCATAATTAGTTTGCAATATTTGCATAATGCCTAAGAGGCACTCTCTGATGAAGCTGTGTCTTTGGTGTGTTAAGCAGAAAATGTGGTTTGGAGAAATTTGCATAGGGAAAATAATAAGTGTGATCTTTTAATTTGTTTGTATGCATCACACACAAAGGGAGACACTTTAAATTTTAATTCTACATTGTATGTTTGTTTAATTCATGAAATCCTTACAGTTCAGAATGTGTAGTGCACCCTGAAGGACATTGAGGCTGCAGTTGTTGCTTTTAATAAAGACATAGTCTCATACACCTTTAATAAATGTGAGAAGTTAGGCTCCAGTCAGTCTCTTTTCATGCTCTCAAAAGGAATTTGTTTTAGTCTTTCTCTTACTCCAAACAGTGCTGAGATGAAGGACAACTTGGTGGAAGACAGGGCCAGAAGACAGTTGCACAGACATTTCACAACTTCCCTCTCAAGAGGCAAATTTTGCTGCCCCAAGCATTTTTTGGGGGCAGAGCTTGGAAATGTTCTATTTGGGGACTACAACTCCCAGAATCCCCCACTAACATCTGGCTGGGACGAAGCCAGCTAGCATGTATCTAGGAGGTTCTGAGAACTTTAGGCCCTTTTCCTACCTTACCTGATTCTGGCGTGGGTGTGCGGGGATCACGCGAGCAGCCTCTTGTGAGAGGCACTTGCTTCCCCTCTGCTTCTTCTCCGCAGCAACTCCCTGCTGGCAGGAAGGGAGTGTAAGGGCTCCTCCCCTTCCTTCTGCAGCATAGCTGGGTACTTTCCCACGCTGCGCTGGGGGAGGAAGCACGAGGGCCATGTCTCTGGAGGCTCCGCACCAAAGGTAAGTGCATGTGGGGCCCAGGAGCGATGCACGATCATGCATCATTTTTGGCAAGAAGCCGAAAATGATATATTCCGCGATCACCACCTACTGGCCCTGGCAGCGTTGTGCGATTGCGAGGACGTCATGTGAAACGGTCCTTGCAGTTGTGCGCTGCTCCAGAGGCCCTTTCGCATGTGAAATGGCGTGCGAAAAGGGCCTTAGTCTCCCAAAGTATCATTTCCAAACTCTGGCCTTGGGATACCAGACTTCATTTATCCTGGTCCATAAACTCCCAAACCTTCCTTCTTATGACTGCAGTGAAACTTTAGTCCTATTAGGGCATTATGCCCAAACAGGGTAACACATGTAAGAGGGATGGCGTCTTTGGTATGATTCCTATTGGTTAGTCACAATCTAACATGACATTATTTTTAATAATCCAATTTAAAATTCAAAAACACTAAAATGCTATAAATACACAAAAAGAGAAAATAAAAATAAAAAAATAAAAAGGGGGCTAAAGCATAAGAGTTAGAAATTAAAGAATAAAAAAGAAAGAAAAACAGACTTCAATTCTTCCTTTAAACAGCATGTAACACTTAAATTGTTCAAATCTCTTAAAGATGAAATAGGGGGTAAAAAGAAGAGAATTGCTGAATATTAATCCAGCAATTATTTTCTTCTCACCCCCTATTTCATTTTTTTCCAACAAGCAGGAAAAAAAATAAACTTTCTTCTTTCAAAGGTTAATCTATCTAGCATTTATAGATCAATATTACATTCTATTACCTGTTATATTTTTATGTTAAATGATATTGCATTTTATAATCTTGACACTAAAACCAACACCTTTTTCGCACAGCATTTGCCATGTGAAAGAGCCCCTGGAGCATCGCGCAACTGCAAGGAGCGATCCACACAACGCACTCGCAATCATGCCGCGCTTCAGGGCCTAACAGGCGCTGATCACGCACTATTTCATTTTCAGCTTTGAGCCGAAAATGGTGCGCGATCATACATCATTCCGGGGGCCCATGCGCACTTGCCGTGCATGCGGAGCTCCAGAGCCGTGACACTCACACTTCCTGCCCCAGCGCAGCCTGGGAAAATCCCAGGCTGCACTGTGGAAGGAAGAGGAGGGGCTCTCGCACTACTTGCTCATGAGCAGGCAGAAGCTGCGGGGCTGAAGCAACAGGGACGTGGGAGCCTCTTGCAAGAGGCTGATCGTGCAATCCCCGCACCCCAGCTCCACAAAAAGGTGAGTTGCGGAAAGGGCCCTACTTACTGACTTAATTGAATGGTATTTTCACTACTTAAAAACGTAAACCGTTTACATGCTATGTAACATCACTAAGTCCACATATTTCTATTCATATTGTAAAATCCTTTTCATATTGTAAAATCCTTTTCCCAGCCATTACCTAATCCAGTTTCATTATCTTGGGACTGTAACCATTTCATAACCTAGTTTCACCCACCACCACCCCTTCCCCCCGCCCCGAATATTTCATTTTAAATTTGTCTCTCCTCTTCCTTTTCATCCATCCTATTCATGAACTCCTCTCTCCAAAATCTTCTCAGGCCCTTTTCGCACTGAGGCTTCTAGCGCAAGCGGGGGAGGCCGGCAAGCGCAAGAAGGCTCGTCCGGGAGGCTGCCGCTTCCCCCTCCTTCCTTCCACAGGCGAAGGAACGAGCAGGGAAGCGGCACCGAAGGAGGCTTGCCGTGCAAGCCGCCCTCCCCCCCGTGCGAAGCGGGAGACCTCGCGCCGGATTCCCACCCCGCGTGCGCGAAGCGGGCGGCGTCACGCCGGATTCCTCCCCCCCACGCGCGCCGGATTCCCCCCCCCGCACGCGTGAAGCGGGCGGCGTCGCGTCCCCTCCCCCGCACGCGCATGCGAAGCGGGCGTCACGTCCGTCGCGCTACCTCCCCACCCCGCTCCTTCCTTCCGCAGGGGCGGAGGGAAGGAAGCGCGACCCGGCCGGCTCCCGGAGGCTCCGCACGAAAGGTAAGTGCGGGTGGGCGCCGGGAGCGTTGTGCGAGCGCGGGGTGATTTTCGCTTGGACGCAAAAATCAAAAAACCTGCGCTCGCGCCGCTTCAGCCCCGTGAGCCGGGCGGAAGTGGGAGTGCGTCGTTCGGAGCGACGCTCCCACTCCCGCGAGGCTCACGGGGCTGTCGCGCGAGCAAAGGCCCGTGCGAAAAGGACCTCAGATTCTCTTCCTTATCCTTTATTAATATTTCCTAGTTTTGCTGTTTGAAAGTATTTGCTGTTTGAAAGAATTTGTCCTGAGATAGACTACTTTTCTTTTTCATCTTTCTTTCACCTCTTTCAGTCTTGCAAGTTAATCTTTTCATTAAATCAACTTTTTACCTTCAGTGTATCCCTGCTAGGACTATAGTCCCCATTTCACAAACCAAAACTACTTGGTCCCTCATCTCCCCCATTTCTGTGGCCCTTTCTGCAGCTTACCTTTTTCCGATGCTGGGGTGTGGGGATCATGCAAGCAGCCTCCAATGAGAGGCTCTCACGTCCCTGCTGCTTCAGCTCCGCACGAGCTGCCTGCTCCTGAGCAGGTAGCGCGAGAGCCCTGCCTCTTCCTTCCACAGTGCAGCCTGAGAGTTTCCCAAGCTGCGCTGGGGCAGGAAGTGTGACCGCCACGGCTCCAGAGGCTCCACATGCAATGGCAAGTGCACACAGGGCCCAGGAGCAATGCGCACCATTTTCAGCTGAAAGTTGAAAATGAAAAAGCGCACGAGCAGCGCCTGCCCTACCCTGGAGCGTCACACGATTGTGAGTGCACCGTGCAGATCGCTCCTCACCATCGTGCGATGCTCCAGGCGCCCCTTCGCATGGCAAATGCTGTGCAAAAAGAGCCTGTGGCCAATCCCTCCATCTACTATATCAAAGTCAATGTTTGTCTGTTTGTGAGTTTGTCTGTTTGTCTGTGTCAGGCAGGCAACGACCTCATACAATTGGCTGAGTGAGGCAAGAAGACCTCATATGATTGGCTGGCTATGAAGATTCTATGGAATCTTGGGGTTGGCAGCTTAGGGAGGGGCCTTTAGAATTTTCAGCCGAGAGTTTTTGGGCCTCAGACCAGTTGCTAAGGAGATGAGGCCTACCATCAATAAGGATGCCAGAAAACATTTGGGAGGCATATGTGAGAAAAATTAAAGTGACATACATTAAAAATTAAAGTGACATGCACAACATAGCCCATTTCCATACTACACTGTCATAGTGGTATTATTCCACTTTCAACATCCTATGGAATCCTGGGATTTGTAGTTTAATGAGGGGCATTTAACAATTCTCAGCCAGAGAGCTCTTTGGTCTCAGTAAACTACAAACCCCAGAATTCCACAGGATGTTGAAAGTGGAATAATAGCACTATAGCAGTGTAGTGCAGAAATGGCCATAGTTAAAAAGTCTTCTTGTCTCACAAAGTAGATTGTATGGGTTCCATATGTAAGGAATCTTAAATTGAAATTCAAAACAAAAAAAACTTGTAGAAAAACTTAAAGCTATTTCACAAATTCAACAGAAAGCAAAAAAAAAAAAAAAAAGCCACTACATCAACATCACTGGACAACACAGATTGGATTGGGGATTATGGAGAAAAGTTACAGGTACAGGAATAGGCCAGTTGCTATGGAGACAATGCCTAGCAGCAAGGAGGAGGACAGTGTATTCTCGCAGGAACCCAACCTCTATATGTTAACAACTGCAAATACAGATTAGATTGGAGAATATAGGGGAAAGTTTCAGATACTAGATACCAGTTGCTATGGAGACAAGGCCTAGCAGCAAGGAGGAGGGCAGTATATTCCCTCAGAAACCCAAACTGTGTATGGAAATAACTCTGAATACAGATTGCACTGGAAAATATGGGGAAAAGTTACAGGTACTGGAGAAGACAGTTTGGTGAGTTCTTAAGAAGAAAATAAAATCCCAAGCAACACTGGGTGAATACACTAGTTCTAAATAAGATGAAATTCAGTCTCTCCATGAAAATGCATTTAAATTCTTAATTGTTCTCTTTTAAACACATCAGCCCCCGCCCTTCTTATTTGAATCCTGAACTTGGTTGCATAAAGAAGGTGGCTGACAAGGCTTCTGTTCATCCTTTTTAAACAGCAGAATTTTTCACTTTTATAATGCTAAAGATATAAGTTTTTTTTTAAAAGCAGGTTGCCAGCTTGGGGCCATCAGATCCTCAGATCAAAACAGCTGCATTTCATGGCAAGTGTGAGCTCCCTCAGTCTTTCCCATTCGTTACATGTTTACTCATGAGTAAATTGCAAGTAATGGGAATTCCAAATCCTAGTAAGTGATCCCTCACTTCCCCATTAATCCAGGGCAAGTTTCTCTAATCAGAGATCTCTCTGGCTAGCATTTTTACTGTGAAAGCTCTCCTCACTACAGAGATGCTGTGAGGAGCATCTGCCTGCTGTCTTGCTCAGAAGTTGATTCTGATTAGTTGCATCTACAGTAGACCCATTGAATCAAATGTTGAGTGATAAACCAACACATAGGTAAATTCTGATGACTTAGTGAGTCTATTTTAGTTGGATTTAGCAACAGGATTCCATTCATATATTTCAAGCTTGCCTCCAACATATAGGCCATTTCCACACTATGCTGTTACAGTTCTATCATTCCATTTTCAACATCCTGTGGAATCCTGGGGTTTGCAGTTTAGGGAGGGGCATTTAGAATTCTCATACAGAGAACTCTTTGGCCTCAGTAAACTACAGACCCCATAATCTTTGTCTTCCTCTATTTTGTAGGAAGGCTACAGGACACTCCTATTTGCATTTCCTTGAAAGTGAAATGTCCACATGACCAAGAACTCTCTTTTTTCAGCATTTTAGAAAGCTGTTTTAGTTATACACAGAGGTATGCCTTTCACATGTGGAACCTAATCAAGCATAATTGTTGAACGTACAGTCAAGCATAATTTGAGTTTTTGAGCATATTCAGGTTTCTATAGATAAAACAAAGGCAGGAAGGGGAATGAAGAATTCTTTCTAAAATATTGAAATGTGAGAGGTGGTTGCTGTTTGGGAACATTTGTTGCATGAGATGCTGTTGGATATTGTGATTTTAGGATGGAAAATACTGAAACACGTCAACAAAGCTCTGGGATACGTCAACTTTTCTGAACATTTGCTCTCAGGGAGTGTTGTTGGTTCATCTACTTGCTTCCAATTTTCTTGTCACTGTTTGGTGATTCTCTTGCTTCAGGTACCTTCAGGTACCTTCAAAAAAAGTCAGGCCTATGCAAGTCTACCCCACTGCTCTCAAAACATAGCATTTCATTTTTTCTTCTTCAAGTTCTCAATCTGCATCTCCAGATCTGGGATCAAAGGTGGGATCAAGTGGGTCTACTGCATTGCTGTCAAAATACTGAAAATCTGCCAAGCCCTAAGCATGGACAATATTGTCTCTCTCAGAAGATGGCCTTGATTCCCAGTCAAGCTTTAGAAAGATTACTATAGTTCCAAGAATCCCCTTGAAGATTCTGAGAACTGTAGTCTTTACAAGTGTCTTTTCCTCTGTTGAAGGGCTGGTAAGTCCAAGTTCAATTTAAAGACAAAGAATTGTAAGAAAGAACAAATGGAATGAAAGAACAGTGGTCTTGAAATTGTCTTTTCTTTTCTTCCTAGAAGAGAAGAAGATGCTCTGTTTTCTCTCTCTCTGTTGTAGTTGCCATGTTTTTGGGGAGCAGTTGAAGTGGTAGGAATCTTAATATCCACCACCAGATGTTAGTGGCAGTAGTGGTGGCCCTTGATAGTGGTGACAAGAGTGCAATGTGGATCTCCTATACTGTGCGGTTGCCATACCCCTGATTGGGAAGAATGTCATGGCATACAAGGGAGCTTAAACAATGCTGGATTTACTATCGCTTTATACTTGGTGAATACCACAGCAAGTGTTGTCCTGATGGGCAACAAAAAGAGAGCAGAATCTCTCTGATGTGAACATTGCTTGGGTCAACTGTGATAACAATGATTATTATTCTTATAGTTCTTACTAACCCATAAAATTGCTATGTTGGAACTAGTCTTGCATGAGGCAATTTTATGGGGCAGGAGGGATGACAGTTCAAACAATAGGATGAAGGCAACCTGTTATTTTGCAGTGCCAGTTAAATCTGGTTTCTCATGTGGGCATCACCTTCATTTTTCAGAACTGAGTCAACTGCCTTTCAGGATCAGTTGCAATGAGCAAAGCCTTTATTAGGAACAAGTGAGTTAATTAACCAGTTGCTAGAAAGATTAACATGAACAAGCTGTTTGGCTTAACTGAAAGCCTAGAAGTTGCCAGAAGCAAGAAACAGAGGAACTAGATCTATTTGAGGAGACTTTGGCCCTTTCCACATGGGGATATTAAAACGGTGTAGCGCGACCTCTGACAGAGGTAGTCTACACCGTAAAATGGATTGGGGCGGATTACTATAGTGTAATTCCACACCTCAATCCGTGCTAGGGCGCCGGAAGTGGCGGCAGCACGTGCTTTTTAAAAACCACTTTTTAAGTGGTTTTTAAAAGGCACGGAGCGTGCAGCCGCATGCAGCTGTGTCGCAGCACCCGGTGTAGATTTGCAGATACACACAAGGGCGTGCCTGCAGATCTGCCAGGGGCGGGCTTTCCAGCTGACAAGCTTCTCCGGTTGGTGGAGAGCCTCCGCCAGCCAGCAGCCACCATTTTGGATGCCGCAGGATGCCAACGAGTGTGGAGCAGCGAAAACGCGCTGCTCCACGTGGCAACGGACTTACCCGGATGCAGGTAAGGTCCGTCCTAGCGTGTTTTCACCCGTTTTTTCCTCCGCGTGTGGAAAGGGCCTAAATCACATATTTTAATATGCAGATTCAGGTTAGATTTTAGGTCTTAGTGGAACTATAAGGATTTTCCCACAGTATGTTTCATGGATCCATAACTAGGGAAATATTGATGTGTTTCAATCAGTTGAATGTATCTCTGTTAAGAAAGAGAGAGGAGGTGAATTTGGAATTGCCTAAAACAGACAGACTCTACAAAAAGAGTATGACTTAGAGATTCTTTATAAAAGCAAACCTCGGAAACTGGTCTCTCAAGGGTGTTATCCTGAAATAACAAACGTTGTCTAAGGAAACAAGGATTAGCATCCTATTAGAGTGGGCCCTTCTCTTGTGTGACTTCCACACACCAAATGCAAACTCACATGAAGTGTTGCATCTTGTTACAGCCAATGGTGGGTACTCTCCTACACAGCTGTGTACATGCATACGTTGCATCCATTGATTATAATGAAACGCAACACTTCATGTTTTTTGTTCTATGTGGAAGTTCCTGGAAGAGAATCCCACATATACAGCAGATGCACTGTAGTGATTTTTGCAGGTGAAAGTCCAAAGTACACTTGTGTAAGGGCCTTACCACCCTACAATGTTATATTGCTATTATTCTACTTTCAACATGCTGTGGAATTCTGGGGTTTGTAGTTTACTGAGGCCGAAGAGCTCTCCAGCTGAAAACTCTAAATGCTCCTCTCTCAACTGCAAGCCCCAGGATTCCATAGGATGTTGAAAGTGGAATAATAGCATTATAACAGTGTAGTACAGAAAGACCCTAAGTCATTTGTTTTCAGGTGTTGCAGAAGTTGGAATTCTTGAGCAATATTGTACAGTGATCAAAGTCCTTTCACAACCTATCCTTTAACCTGCTCTGGCCTCTCATGCCGATCTACTGGATGGTGGAAAAGCAGAGAATCCTTCTGCTATGGTCCCATAGTTGGATATGCAGCATGGATGTCATCCTCAAGGACCTTTTAGGATCCATACCTAGTCCTGGAAAATATCTCATCTCTGAGGATCCAGGTACAGGAACATAGCTGGACACTTCTCTGATGATCTCTCACTCTCCACTGGCCAGTAAATTCACAAGGAGGAGGTGTAGCAGCTAAAAGGCTGATTAGGGGTGAGAGGAGAGACATTTTGTAGATAGTTCCATGTGTGACAACCTTAACATTTCCCAAGCTAGGATTTCAGCTAAGGTCTTTCATGATGTTTCAGTGATACAGTATATCTATCTGCTGACTCTCTTATCTTATTTACCACATGAATGTATGAGAAATGTTGTATATCACCTAGCAGAAATAGCAAAACTATTATAGTTTATGCAATCAAACACCACCCATTGTGATTTTTTTCTAATCTACCAAAAGTGTGAAAAAATCATTCATCTGTTTGGATATGTACATATGTGCATGTTTTATGCCCTGAGTTTGGCTCCTTTATTGTGTTTACATTTCAGAGGCCATTTCCACACTACACTGTTACAGTGCTTTTATTCCAGTTTCAACATCCTGTGGAATTCTGGGGTTTGTAGTTTACTGAGGCCAAAGAGCTCTCTGACTGAGAATTCTAAATACCCCTCCCTAAACTGCAAACCCCAGGATTCCATAGGATGCTGAAAGTGGAATAATAGCACTGTAACAGCATAATACGGATACGGTCAGAGTCTAAAGTGTGTGCTGAGGTTTTCTCCTATGACGACTGATCACATAAACAGACCCAGAGTGGCGTCCCAGATTGATTCCCGCAAAGTGGGAAATCAATAAACATTGAATATGATAGCAACACAGAAAAAGAAAGGAAAGGTTTGCTTCTGCCCCTGTGTTAGTACAAGCATTCTTAAGCAGGTGAACCCTGTAGAGCAAGAGTGAACAATCTTTTTTCTGTAGAAGGATCCTTTCCTCTGTGTGTGTGGGGGGGTCACATTTCTGGCTGCATGCTAAGGGTGGGTGGGGCTGAAACCAGCCAGAAGTAGCCAAGCCCATCTTTTTTTTTCTCCCTTGGTATCCATCATCCTCTTCAACGTCTCTCTCCCTATCCCCCTCTTCTCCCTGGGCTGGTATGAGAACCAAGCACTTGAAGAGGGCCTTTAAAATTGGGCCAAGAACCACTTGAGAATCAGATCTCTAAGCCTGTGGTCACAAGTTGCTATAAAAATAAAATACATGCACTAAGCCTCTCTACTTTCAATGTAGCCTCTCCACTTTCAAAGTTTAGTTACACTTAATCTCACAGTTAAGCAACTTATTGCTCAATGACTGTCAAGTGAAAAATGAAAGAGATGGAAGTGATGAAAAGAATATTTTAAAGGTATTTTTTAAGATAGTCAGACACACATTTCTTAAGTGTCAGGAAACCTGACAAGGAGAAGGTTGGGCTGTTAAGAATCTTTACAGTTCAGGAATTGTTCTCCACAAAATTTGGATTTTTTTTTTCCTGAAGAAAACAGCATCTCTGCACAGAAAATAGAATTTTCTACACAGAAAATGTTTCTGAACAGAAATATTATTATGTCAAATAGTGTTTCCTAAGTAGAAAATACTCTGTGCAGTAAGTCCCAAGCTACAGCATTTTGTGTGCAGGAAACAGCATTTCCTACATAAGAAGTAATATTTATGTGCAGAAATATTATTCTGATCACAGAAAATGTTGTTTCTGGGAACTGGGAGTTCCACGTGTGAGTTTCATGCAGAATAAGCCCTGAAATGGAAATTTTCTTCCAGCAGGAAAAAAAAAAGCTAAACTACTTGTTATTTCCTTCAAAAACTATGACCCTTTTCACATGTTACCTTTTTGCGCGACGGGGGAGGGCGTCTCGCGCGAGAAGCCTCGTCCGAAACGCTGCTGCTTCCCCCTCCTTCCTACCGCAGGTCGCTTCCTGTTTGTGTGACCGTCGCGCTAGCGCCCCGCCCCTTCCTTCCGCAGCTCAGTATGGGAGTTGTAGGCTGCGCTGGGGGAGGAAGCGCGACCCGCCAGGCTCACCGATGCACCGTACCACACGGCCAGTAAGTGCGCAAGGGCACTGCAAGCATTGTGTGAGCGCGGGGTATTTTCGGCTTAAAGCCGAAAATCAAAAAAAGCACGTGCGCCCTACTTCAGCCTTGTGAGCACCACGCAAGTGGGAGTGCATCGTACGGAGCGGCGCTCCCATTTGCACGGTGCTCAAGAGGCACTCGCGCTAAAAAAAAAAACATGCAAAAAGAGCCTATATTAATGAAGAAAAACAGCTGAGATCCTAGATCAGCTACTTAGTTAAGTTGTGTCTTCTGCCCCCCATCCCTAATCCTGTGACCAATAGAAATCTGCTTGCTGCTGAGTGCAGTATACTAACATTTCTATCCACCTTCCGTCAGTGATCTCTCATGCAACATTCAGAAGCAGGATCCCTCTCACAATTCCTCCTCATACCTTTGCTGACAGGAGGGGGTTGGAAACATCAGTTCACTCTGCCCCAGTTGATAGGAGAACACACCTCCATCGCTCACAGTACCTGCTGCCCAGTAAAGTAAACCTGGGACTTTTATGATTATTACAATAGTGCTGTAATTGTGAATACACGGGGATGACATATACAAGTCAGATGTGTAACCCTAGGTTATACATCCATAACTGTCATAGTGAATTCCATCTTACTTCCCTAAGAGATGGTTGTATATGAGCTTGGCACAACTAGGGACAACATTTACACAAATTTTGAGGAAGTACAACTGCTTGTGTAACAATTTTAACACTAGCATAGTTGTCCACCAGGATTCCAGCCATAAAATGTAACATGAATTCAAACAAAACTGTATTTAGAGACAGCTTATAGTACCAGACATTTTCAGGAGATTTTAGCCATTTCTACAGTAGACTGTTACAGTGCCATTATTCCACTTTCAACATCCTATGGAATCCTGGGGTTTGCAGTTTAGGGAGGGACCTCAAAGGAATAGTGGGAGTCCCTTCCAAGGCAGGGGAGGTAGTAGAACCACTCTGGATTTAGTCTAAATTTTAAATGTGTTGTCCAGGTTGCTGAACCTATTTAGGAGACAAGGTTCAGTACTTTAGTTATCTCTTTCAAAATTCAGACTAAAACATTCACTGCCCCATTGACATGGAAGCCACTGTCTCAGAAGAAAGGGGCTACAAAATCTGTTCACAAATTTTGGCCCATCTACACACTATTTACACATGGTCTTCCTGCCCTTCTTCCAGCAGGCTGCGGTAGGTCTGGATCTCTTGCTCTAGCTGTTTTTTGACATCCAGGAGGTCTTTGTATTCCTGATCTTGACTCTTCATTTCCAAGTGGAGCTCTGCCAGCTGATGCTCCATGAGGGAGATCTTTTCTTGCATTTCACCAAGCTGGGTGTGGAAGCGATGTTCTATTTCAACTAAAGACACCTGCAGTGTGTCCCTCTGTAACAAGGTAGCAGGGGAGAGAAGAGAAAATGACATTGTTGAGAGCCTTAACTGTGCATGATGGATGAACTGCCTTTTGAACCGAAAGCTATGCAGAAAGCAGAGAGAGATAAGACCAAGAAAAGTAAAATCTACTCAGTCTATTGTTTATTAAAATACTTCTGTCCTACTCTCTATTGTGAGATCTCAAACTAGCATATAACTAAAACAATATGAACAGTTTAAAACAATTCCAGATAAAAACAGCAGAATAACCTGAACAGGATAAAATCAGAGTTCTCACCAAGTAGCTGTATCAGAGGAGAATGAATGAATGTTATCTGTAGTGCACAAGTGAGATCTTCAGAAACAGAGATCTGCATTAGTATTGCTTGAGTACGCATTGCTGCTGTTGTTGTGTGCCTTCAATTCATTTCTGATGCATTATGACCTACAGCGAATCTATCACAGGGTTTTCTGGGGCTGAGAGCATGTGATGGGCCCAAGGTCACCTTGTGCATTTCCATGGCTGAGCAGAGAATTGAACCCTGGTCTCCAGGGTCATAGTCCAACATTTAAACCATTACATCACGCTAGCTTTCCCAGGTGCAAAGTCCTCACCTACCCTAATTCATTCCTATATTTATGTTTTTCCAGTTAAGACCAAGAGGATGATACGTAAGGAGGTAACTTTGGTCTAGTGCTTAAGATGGAATTTGGGAGATCTAGGCCCTTTTCGCATGGCATTTTCCATGCGAAAGGGCACCTGGAGTGTTGCGCGATTGTGAGGAGCAATCTGCATGATGAACTCACAGAGCTTTCGGTTCAAAAGGCAGTTCATCCATCATGCACAGTTAAGGCTCTCAACAATGTCATTTTAAAGCACAGAACGAACTTAGGCTGGCCAGAGACATTAAAAACAATAAAAAGGGCTTTTTTAAATATGTCCACAGCAAAAGAAAAAAGAAGGAGACGATAGGGTCGCTGCGCAGAGAAGATGGTGAATTACTCACAGGGGGAAGAGAAAAGGCAGAGCTACTTAACACCTTCTTTGCTTCAGTTTTTTCCCAGGAGGATACAAGCACTCAACCTGGTGGTTGGGGAGCAAGGAAGGAAACAGGAGAAATGAGGCAAATAATAGGTAGAGAGATGGTACAGGAATACCTGGCCACACTGGATGAATTCAAGTCTCCAGGGCCAGATGAATTGCATCCTAGGATATTAAAAGAGCTGGCAGAGGTCATTTCGGAACCGCTTGCTATAATTTTTGAGAAATCTTGGAGGACAGGAGAAGTTCCAGCAGACTGGAAGAGAGCAAATGTTATCCCCATCTTCAAGAAGGGAAAAAAAGAGGACCCAAATAATTATCGCCCAGTCAGCCTGACATCAGTACCCGGAAAGATCCTGGAGCAGATCATTAAGCAGCCAGTTTCTAATCATTTAGAAAGCAATGCGGTAATCACGAGAAGTCAACATGGATTTCTCAAAAATAAGTCATGCCAGACTAATCTTATCTCTTTTTATGATAAAGTTACTAGCTTGATAGATGAAGGGAATGCTGTGGATGTAGCATATCTCGATTTCAGTAAGGCCTTCGACAAAGTTCCCCATGACATTCTTGCAAAAAAGCTAGTAAAATGTGGGCTGGACAGGGCTACCGTTAGTTGGATTTGTAATTGGTTGACCGACCGAACCCAAAGGGTGATCACGAATGGCTGCTTTTCATCCTGGAGAGAAGTGACTAGTGGGGTGCCACAGGGTTCTGTCCTGGGCCCAGTGCTGTTCAATATTTTTATCAATGACTTGGATGAAGGAATAGAGGGCATGCTCATCAAATTTGCACATGATACCAAATTGGGAGGGGTTGCTAATACGCCAGAAGACAGGATCAAAATTCAAAATGACCTGGATAGATTGGAGACCTGGGCCAAGGCTAACAAAATGAAATTCAACAGAGAGAAGTGTAAGGTCCTACACTTAGGTAGAAAAAATGGAATACAGAAATATAGGATGGGGGACACGTGGCTGGATAGCAGTACGTGTGAAAGGGATCTAGGAGTCTTCATAGATCAAAAGCTGAACATAAGTCAGCAGTGTGATGCGGCAGCCAAGAAAGCCAATGCAATTCTTGGCTGCATCAATAGGAGTATGGTGTCTAGATCGAGAGAGGTACTGGTACCACTCTACTCTGCTTTGGTTAGACCCCATCTTGAATACTGTGTCCAGTTCTGGGCACCCCAATTCAAGAAGGATATTGACAAGCTGGAGCAAGTCCAGAGGAGGGTGACCAAAAGGGTGAGAGGCCTGGAAGCCATGCCCTATGAGGATAGACTTAGAGAGCTGGGTATGTTTAGTCTACAGAAGAGAAGGTTAAGAGGAGACATGATAGCCATGTTTAAATATTTGAAGGGATGCCACGTAGAGGAGGGAGAGGGCTTGTTTTCTGCTGCTCCAGAGACCAGGACAAGGAGCAATGGATTCAAGCTGCAGGAAAGGAGATTCCATCTGAACCTGAGGAAGAACTTCCTGACAGTCAGGACTGTCCGGCAGTGGAATGTGCTGCTTCGGAGTGTAGTGGAGTCTCCTTCCTTGGAGGTTTTTAAGCAGAGGCTTGATGGCCATCTGTCAGGAGTGCTTTGAGGGTGTTCCTGCATGGCAGGGGGTTGGACTGGATGGCCCCTGTGTTCTCTTCCAACTCTACATTTCTATGATTCTATGATTCTATAACTCACAATCGCATGGTGCTCCAGGGGCCGGCAGGCGCCAATCGTGCACCTTTTCATTTTCAGCTAGAAGCCGAAAATGGTGTGCAATTGCGCATTGCTCCTGGGCCCCACGCGCACTTACCTGGCATGCAGAGCCTCCGGAGCCGTGCCAGTTGCACTTCCTTCCCCAGTGCAGCCTGGGAAGGTCCCAGGCTGCACTATGGAAGGAAGACGCAGGGATCTCGCGTGAGCAGGCAGCTCATGTGGAGTTGAAGGACCCCTGATGCAAGAGCCTCTCACCAGAGGCTGCTCGCGTGATCTCTGCACCCCAGTGCCGGAAGAAGGTAAGGTGTGGAAAGTTCCATAGATTCAGTCCACACTGATCATTGAAACCAACTGGAAGAACCTGAGCCGGTCATACTCTCTGACCTGCCTCACAACGTTCTAAGTTACACAATGTAACATCACCCTATATATCCAACATTGGTGTCTGATTAATGAACAGAAGTATTACTGTTCTGGCTATTCTGGTTGGAGGATTCTGGATGTGGTAACCAGTGGTATAGTACTAAAGATGTGATAAAATGAAGGCCCTCACTAGAAGTTCTTTCACAGTACTGTCATTCCACTTTAACTGCCACAGCAACATTCCATGGGATCATGACTTTTGTGGTTTAGGGAGGAGTGTTTAGAATTTTCATCCAGAGACATCTAATGTCTCCTGAAACTACAGACCCTAGGCTTCCAGAGGATATTGCCATGGCAATTAAAGTGGAATAATAGTGCTACAACTATATAGTGTGAAAGAGTCCCAGGATAATATCTATAGCAACACCTCTATGAACAGTCACTAAAGTGGGTTGCTGAATTGGTCTAAGGCCTCTATTCACACTTCTCATTACAGCACTTTGATAACACTTTAGCTGCAAACTTTCTGGCTGAAATTCTAAACAGAAAACTACAAATACCCATAGGATGGAGCTACAGCAGTTGATCAAAATGCTACATCTGTATAGTAAGAAAGAGGTCTAAAACAGTTTCTAGCACTTTTCATCTTTACTTGGAACAAGTATTTTGTAAAATAACCCCCATATACTTTGGATTAAACAGGGGTTTTCATAAGACTACTAAGAGAATCTATTTCCCCTACAGCTGATGTAGGGATGGCAGCTAAATTAGGAAAGAACAGAAGATTCCAGGAGAGTAGCAAATGTTACTATAGTAGTGGCTCATCAAAAAGTCCTGGAGGAACCCCGTGACCCCTGGCTCTATTACACCCCTGCCTCAAAAAGCAACACTTCCAAACTCCAAGAAGTAAAAAAGGGTGTAGTATTGTTGAAGCTAAAGGGGAGTTGGATCTGCTTAGCACTGAGCTGGAGGAGCCACTGTGACACCCAGGGAAGTTAATCTAAACTCTAATGTAAGAGTGGGCAGAGTTTGCAATACAACAATTAGAATCTAGTAGTAAAGGTTGTGGCTGGGATCTTGTGGGTAAATTATGCCAATGGAACTATGACAGGGTAGGTGATGGAGGCAGATTGGAAAAGACTGCAAGGGCAGTGGCCGTGAAGGATGTATGATAGAGAAGAAATAGGTTGCTTGGTACCAGCACATTTTGTGTACTTTTCCATGGCAGAGTTCCATAACCCTGGAAAAAAGTACAACCACTAGTTCTAGCCATAAATTTGGAAAATTGATGCATCTCAAGCCCATATGCTGAGCACCAGAATTTAGCAGAACTCACAGTTCTTCCAAGCAAATCTATTCTGTTTACCCCAAGCAACGGAATAATTTAAAGAGGAAGGAGTCATCAGGTTGATGCTTTTATTAAAATTTCAAATCAGCAAGAGATCTACCAGTGGATCCTGAATCTACCTTTACCCAAAGGCTGCTCTAAAAAAAAAAGACATCACAATAAGATGTCCCCCTGCATGCCATTATCCCTTACCATATTACATTGGGCTTGTAAATCAGTCTCTAAGGCTTGCAGCTGGTGTTTGAGATCCATGACCTTGCAGTTTCCATCTTCAACTTCCTGGCTACTGGTGCAGACTTCCTGGTTCAATGTCTCCAGCTAAAACACACATTGATGAAATGTGAGATTTTTCAAGGCTTATATTTATTATTCACTGTGCAGGAAAGATTGGTTGGAATTGTGTGTTGACAAAACTTTTGATGGAGAACATAACAGTATGTTTGAAGTCTCAGTGACCACAGTGGCATAGCCAGGCTACAAGATGCTGATCTTAAACAACAGTGTGTGTTCTGATATTCCTTAAAAAAATCAAACCAAGTTGAGCTGCCTGAATATATTCTGCATATATGAATATATTTTGGTTGTTCTTCCCTCTCCTGCCCACCAACCATGAAGATGGACAGAGACCTGTGAATAGCCCAGTACCACCACTACCACTCTTGCCTTTTTCCCATCAGGCTGCCATCGTTTTTAATTTCATTCATGTACAGGGGCTGTAGTCTATACCTTGCCTTCATACCACTGCTCAATCTCTTTGTAGTTTGTCTCTATCATTGCTTCACACTTGCGTCTCATCTCCTTCAGGGTTTTCTTCAGATCTTGGCCAGGATAGATGCTGACTTCCTTGTCGATGTCATGTGATTGTTTTTTCAGATGTATTAATTCCTGAGAACTATTATTAAAGGGTGGGATTTGAACGTATGAGCATAAATCTATGAAGAGCTTTGCTGGATCAGATCAGTGGCTTAGTTACTCCATCATTCTGTTCAAACACTGCCCAACTAATTAACTATGGGAAGTTCACAAGCTGGAGATGAGGGGAATAGCACCCTCAGCAATGTTTGTAGCAGATTCATTCCCTGATCTAGGCCAGGTTTGTTAAAATGTCCTGGACTAGGTATAGTTGTCCACAAGGTTTCCACTGTGTCCAGGAAGGTTAGAACAGTTGGCCTGTGGCCTCAGACAGGGAAGTAACTGCAGAGCAATAAAGCCAGAATCTTTCAAGTATTGGAGGGGCCTACATTCATACTTCTATGAACTCTAGGATTCTGAACACAACACTTTCCTGTTCATGTTTCCCAGCAACTTGTATATAAATGCATTGTTGTTGTTTTTGTTGTTGTTGTTGTATGCCTTCAAGTTGCTTCTGACTTATGACAGCCCTAAGACAAACCCATCACAGGGTTTTCTGGGGATGGGAGTGTGTGATGCGCCCAAGGTCACCCAGTGGGTTTCCATGCTGTCTCTAATACTGAAGGCAATGCATAGTCATCATGACTAGTTATAGCCAGTGATAGCCTTACTTCCTGTGAATTTGTCCAGAACCCTTTTAAAACTAAGTCAGCAGGCATCACTATAGCACTTAGTAGCAAATTCCACAGTTTATGTACTTTCTGAAGAAGTTAACCTCATCTCAATCTGGAGTGTGTTATTTCTGGTTTGTTCCCAAGCTAAATTCAAGTAAGATGCAAATCCTAGACCAGACGTTGGATGGTTTACGTGTAGGATTTTTAAAGGACTTAATCATCTCTCTCCATGGAGAACCTCCACAGAAGTTTTACTGTGTGTTCCCACTACCATGTTGTTGTTATGTACAGAGGACAGGGCCTTCTTGGTAATGACACCTAGATTTGGGATCTCACTCCTTCAGGTGGGAGCTCCTTCCATATTCACCTTTCATTTTGAACAATGTTGTTCAAATGGGCCTTCATGTTCCTTTCCTTATAACCTTTGGGTCAAAAAGGATTCCGATACATTTTCATGTAAAAAAAAATACAAGTAATGTAAACTAATGTGAGCATTTAATGGCTGCACTTGATTTGATTAAAGAAATGGGTTCTGTTTTGATGAGCCAACAATATACCTTTTCATGGGTCTTCTTCCGGTCATGTAGTTCCTCTTGCAAAGACTTAAGTTCAGCCTCAAGGTCAGCCTTAAAGCTAGCGAGTTCATCCAAAACAAGGTGTAATCCATTTACATCAGCTTCCATCATTTCACGGATGCCACATTCAGTCTCATACCTAAATCAACCAAGGAAGAAAGATTTCTAAGACTGTACATTAGGTAGGGGTGTTTGATTTACTTAGTAAATCTTTAGCTCCAGTATAGTACTAATACCCAGACTCCATTAATTTTCCCTCTTTGATGTTATTGAGCGTAGTGAGTATGCTCAGTTGCAACAACTAAATCCTTATCTCCTACTTTTTCCCCTCTATCCCAGGAGTCAGATATCATAATCCTATAGGGGGGAAATGGGTAAAATATGTCAATGTTAAGGAAAGTGGACTGGAGATTGGGCATCAGAAAAAAACAGTTGACTGAAAAAATTCCTTAGCTGGCTTTAAGAATCTTTGCAGTTGAATGATATGCATATAGACAGTGACACCCTATACTTTCAAATAGAGCTCAGTCGTTAATGACACGGTCTTTTACAATTCAAAGAAGAGGTAGGGGAATAGAACCGGCAGCCAAAAGAATGATTGCTTCCTGCATTCTATAGTAAACTGGCAAAACTGGCATTGTACATTTCGTGCCAAACTCACATTGGCAGGTGTTTTCTCAAAGATGAAAGTGACTAGAGGATGATTTTAGTATGATTTGTACTGGAACAGAGCTTTTGGGTCTTTACATCTTGTTCCAGTTGCTGCTTCACCTCTAAGTTCCTTAACATCAGATTAAGCAGAACTAAATGTGACAAGAGAAACAACCTAGCTCTCCAAAATGTCAGACCTGCATCAAATAAGGTAATTTAATTTTCTCTGAAAATTAAAGGTAGTGAAATCTGTCTGGTTTTTTCTCTCCTGACTCAGTTTTTTAGGAGAAAAAAGTCCAATTCTTTCCGTATTGTGTGTTTTGTCAACTTTAGTAAATTCTTTGAAAACCAACTGAAATAAAATTTTCCATTTGCACCAGTCAAATTAAACAAAAACAGATATTCCCAGCAAGATGAAGACCATGTTGTGATTGCCAGCAACATCACTATTAACAGTGAGGTGCTTTTCAGAAGACAGGGGACTGAATATGCAAGGATTTAAGCAGTCAAAACCCTAGGCCTAAACAGACGAATCTGTCAGCTTCATCCATTTTTTTTTTCCACACTCAAGTTTTGTTCCAGTCTCACCTTCCTTTCATCCTGAATATGAAGAAATACATGCATTTTTGAAATTCTTATCAGAAATTAATTTCTAGCATTCCTGGATGTGTTTATTGCTTTACTGACCTAATTCCCATTCCCAAAATATGTGGATTGGAACACGGTTGCTATCCTGGTGTCTCATTTCTTCTGAATTTGTGGTGCAGCATTCTGCTCAACAAGTTTATGCAAAATTGCAGATATTGGGGAAAATTTGTACAAAATGCACAGCTTTGGGGACATGGTGAGCAAAACAGTGGATTTTCTTGCATATTTCTAATAAATCTAATAAATCACAGAATTAATATGTCTGCAGCGATCATGTAGAAACTAGGCTGAAAGAAAATTTGGAAGGGCTCAGAAGAGGTAGATATGGACCCATTCCTCATGCATCACATGATGCCTCTTACATCCTTGTCATTATTTGATACCCTCTCTCCCCAAACCCCGTTTTCCTCCCAAAATCTACCCATCTTCCCCATCTCAATAAAAGTTTTCTGCAATATAAATTCAAGGAGATCTATACAATTTCAGATTTTAAAAAGGAAGGAGACATTCATTATATGACACAGAGAGATACATACTTCTGTCTCATGTATTCTAAGTCCATGCGATTATTGTCAATCTTGAGAAGGATCTTATTATTCTCCAGAGTGGTACGAATAATCTAAAGGGAGAATTGGCAGAGAAAAAGATCTGGTTCACAGGTGTAACACAATAGGGTGTTGCAGTGGGTTGTATCACTGCAGGCTGCAGGTGGAAAATCCTAGCTTTTCAAATGTGTCTTATGTTTGTGGTGGGAAAAACCAACTACTATGTGACTCCTTGCAAGCAAAAGGACATAAATACACAATCAACTTAAAGAACCCCACTCAGACATTGTTCTGCTACTTTTTAGCTTGCAGGGATTGGTTTAATGCAGAAAAGTATTAAAATACAGTCTGCATTGGAGTTGTTTGGCTGGTGCTACCATATGAGAATTCCCTTGTCTCATTCCAATGTCCTTCCATATGTATTAACTCAGCTGCAGATAAGAGAATCAAAAGCATACAAAGTTCTAAACGTTCTAAACGTGCACACCAAAGACAACAGGACGTCCAACAAGAGACCTTCTAAGGATACAATGAGCTATACATCAGAACAAAAGGGTTCTGTTTTGATGAGCCAACAATATACCTTTTCATGGGTCTTCTTCAGGTCATGTAGTGAAATGCTGATGCAAAGGCAATAGCCATAAATTGATATTTCTGGCTTGCTTTAGCCTAGGAGTAAGGAACATGGGCCTATCCATATGTCCCTGGACTACAGCTTCCATCATCACTTCACATTGGCTTTGGTGACTAGAATTGCAACTTAACACTGCTGGGAGAGGCATCCCCCACCTTTGTAAAAGCAAGTAAACTTTCCCCCTAAATTCCATCCCATGAATTTTCCTATCACAGGCCTGGCTTCCTAACTCACCCACTGATTTTGACAGCATTCATTCAGAAGGTATGGAAAAAATATTTGAAAATATTGTTTTCTAAAAAAAGTTGACAAATGTGTTTTTCAGATGTCAGGACAGGGAGAAACCTAGACTGATATTAATCTTCACTATTCAGGACTTACTCTATGCAAAATTCACACATTTTTTGCACAAGAAACACCATTTTCTATGCGTAAAATATTTCTGCATTGAAATATTAATCTTCAGCAAATTAAAAGCTGTTTCTTGGGCAGAAAACACTGTCTTCTGCGCAAAAATATCACTTGAAAAATTTGTACAGAATGAGTCCCAAACAACGAATAATCTTCAAACATTTATGAGATAATGGGGATTCACCTGTTTTGATCTTCCAATTTTGCTGCCATGGGTGGAAGACACTATAATACTGTGCAGTATTATACGAGCTGAGAAAAGGACAGCAAATACAGTAATGCTCCCTCTAAAACTCTTCCATTGTGGTTCATTCTGTCCAAGCTCCGTTTACCTCTTTCTTCTCTGACACTCTAAAACAAGTGGCTTGATCATCAGCCATGCATCAGCATACCATCAGGTGTCTCATGTCGCAGTACAGATTTTGGAAAGAGACACTCAATTACACCGAGGTAAATCAGAGATGGAGAGGATGTGGCACATCAGATGGTGCTGGTCTAGAACTCCCATCACTCCCCACCATTGGCTATTCTTCCTAGGTTGATAGGAGTTGGAGCCCAATATCATCTGTATGACCACATCTTCTCACCCCTGATTTAAGAGCACTTATATACTGCTGAGAGATCCAGTGTGGTATAGTGGTTTGAGCTCTAGATTATGACTCTGAAGACCAGAATTGAAATCCACATTCAGCCATGGAAACCCAATGGGTGGCCTTGGTCAAATCACACTTTCTCAGCCTCAGAGGTAGGCAAAGGCAAACCTCCTCTGAACAAATCTTACCAAGAAAAACTTATAATAGGGTAACCATAAGTCAGAAATGACCTGAAGGCATGCAACAATGACAATAAGCTGCTCAACATGATTTACGAAAACATAGTACAATGAAAAATATTTAGAAATAGAGTCAATGGCAGAAAGCATGCACAGAAAATAAAAATTGTTGGCATATGTGTTTCTGTAACAGGACTACAGTGTTGTAAAGGGCATGGGGTGAATTTGTGCCCTTTTTTGAGCGGCCACAAGATTAATCAGAAGAGCACTGGAAGGGATTCCCCTAGAGACTGGAGAAGTGTGTAGAAGTGTAAGGATAAAGAGCTGTCTCAGCCATGTGGGTGGTGCTTCTCTATAGTTGCCCCAGTGGCATGAACACAGCAAGTCACCTTGATCCTTCTCATGAATTCAGTACACTCACAGATTCATATACATGCAAACATCTGCCAAGAGCAAGACAGATTCTACGGGGAAGTCATCTTCTGTCTAAACAGTTATTGTTTCCCCCTTTTGCTTGTTAGAAACTATTCTACCTGTATTTCCCATGAAATCCAGAAGCAAACCAAACCCTTGCCTCCTCACACTTTCAAACTACAGTAGTTGCTTGCTTTTGGTTTTGTTGATGTGAGGAGGGGACTGCCATCATGCAAAAAAGAAAAGAAAAAGGTCACTGGAGTTCCGAAGTGGCCCAAACAAGAGGAGGACCTATAGCCCTGCAGAAGGTTTCAACCACATCATGCCTAACAACTGCACATGATGTATGGTACTGATGGGAGTTGATCACATCCTCTAGAGGGCCAGAGACTCCCTACCTCTTCAGCAACCACGATCCCTTACAATTTTGGGCATAACCCAAGACCTAGATTCCCCCTACCTGGTTTTTAAGTTCCTCAATCTGGCGATAACAGTGGTCCTTCAGTTCAGCAGTGAGCCCTTGCTTGACATAGAAATCATTGATCTGGGATCCAAGGGCAGCATTTTCCTCCTCCAAGCATCTCACTTTGTCTATGTAACTGGCCAGATGGTCATTGAGGTTCTGCATGAGGACCTTCTCATCAGTAGAAGAGAAGATGATACCACAAGCCAAAGGAACTCCACTCAGCCCACCTGTGTAAACTTCTACTAGTCCATCACCATATCCAAGCAGAGGGGAATCACCATGGTTGCTACTGAGACAGCTTCTTATACTCATTCTCTTCCCATAGCCGCCGCCGCCACCGCCACCACCGCCAATAAACACACTACTATATCTGTGGCTCAAAAAGGTACCCTGGCCAGTTGAGAAACCAAAGGGGGAGCTATCCACGAGGTGACTTTGACAGGAGAAACCACCTCTGTCTAAGCCACGGGATGTGTAATGGCTGGAAGACAGAAGAAACTTCAGACTTCCCATCTGAGTGAGTCAAGACTGACTCTACTTCTTCCTACAGTTACCAGAATATGTCAAGCACAACTGATTGTAGCAACAACCATATTAAAGGCACAAGCCAATGCAGAAGCCCAAACTCAAAGCTTGACACTCAAGCAGAGTGTACCACTGATGTTGTACAGGTCTCAATTTATATTTTTTTGGTAAGTGTGTCACCCCCAGGAGGTTGATAAAATTTGCTGCTCCTGGCAGGTTTAGTTCCAGTTTATCTTTCCCGTTCAGAAGTGGGGAAAACACACCAGTGGCAATTTGCCTCCAGATATCCCAGAAAACAGGCAGTTTCTTCACACATCACCTGCTCCAGCTTAAGAATTACACCATCATAATTATTACAGTTGCACAGAATCATCAAGATTTTGTGTTTCTCTTTTTCTCATCTAGAGAGAAAATATTTGCTGAACTCAATGTTTGCTTGCGCCCCGCAAGGCCTGATTGATGTTTGGAATTACTTTTTTTTTAAAGGGTTTGTTGGCCTTCTTACGGTATATAACCAGTCTTGGCCTAAGATTTGATATTTTTTTTCTGGATCAGTTTTAAATCTCAATGGAATACTAAAAATTACAATGGATAGTGAAGAGATTCTTCATTACAGGTGAGGAAAACTGAATGTTTTGATCTCTTCTACATTCAGGTATTTTCAAAATCTTCATCTTAAACATGAAGATATTTTAGAATGCTGTTAGATGCTTCAACAACAAACTGAAATGAAATTCTTCCCCATTTACACCAACCCAGTTCAATACACACAACTATTTGCTTTGTGAAGAGAACCATATTCTACCTGGCTGTCACACAGATGTTAAAGAAGAAGAGCCTTCCAGAAGAAAAAGATGATAATTCTGCACTAAAATGGCTGAAGTAACAGGGATTCAAGCCCAGACTTTTGAGAGTCTCAAGACTAAATGCCTTGAGCCTGAATTGATAAGTATGTCTATTTTCATTTCTTACAAATTTGTTTGTTTTTATTCTCAAGTTTTTTCTACCTGAATATTAAGGGATTTGATAAATTCTTAACAAAACTGATGTGACATGAAATTTTCACCCAACTTGATAAAAGGTAGATAAAAGGATAAGCTTTTCCACATGGTATAGATGCAAACTAGTGGACTTGTTACTACAAGAGGTGGTGGCCACCAGGTTCTGTAATGGACAGGTAACTTGTTAAAGTACAAGGAGAAAGAGTAGGGATACAGGAACAGTTATCCCAAGAAAGGAATATAAATAGTGGTGTTTTCCAAGGATCTTCATTGGGATTGCTGCTTTTAACCTTCTTCATAAATGATTGGAGTTAAGTGTGAGAAGGATCACATTTAAGGATGATACCAAATTATTTAGGGCAGTTAAAGAAAAGAGAAGAGTGAACAATCCCAAACATGGAAAATGAGCATTGTTGTTGTTGTTCTGTGCCTTTAAGTCACTTATACTGACCCTAAGGTGAACCTACCATAGTGTTTTCTTGGCAAGATTTGTTCAGAGGGGGTTTGCCTTTGCCTGTCTCTGAGACTGAGAGAGTATAGCCACCCAGTGGGTTTCCATAGTTGAGCAGGGATTCAAACCCTGCTCTCAGTGGTGTAGTTACGGGGGTGGAGGAAGCGGTCCATCCAGGGCAGCACATTTTTGGGGGCACCACCAGGCCACGCTTTGCATGCTGGCAGATATCCCACACCTAGATGGGCACCTGGAGAGGCCTGCTGGAGGGGGTATGCCACCCCAGGAAAGGGGGCTGTCTATTCCCCCTCCCCTCCCTCCTCCCTCCCTCCCAATCTGGAGTCAAACCTGTTTCCAGCCAAAGCAGTGGCACTGATGCCGGTGGAGCTCCTGGTTGGGCAGAAAAGGAGGGAGGGAGAAAAGGAAGAAAGGAGAGGAGAAGAGAGGGGAAGCCCCAAGGAGGGGGGGGGAGGCATCTGCCTCCCCCACCTCCAAGACTAGGGATGAGGCCAGCCCAGCTTAGCCTCCAAGGAGGGAGGGAGGGAGGGAGGGGAGAGGGGCCCTCACCACCTCAGGAATGCCAGTGTGCATGCAGAGCACCACCTCTGAGCACACGCATGCAGAGCCCAATCACCCAATGCCAACGGATCATTTTTTATTTAGTATTTTGGACAGGTCCTCCCTCCCCTTAGAGAGGCGGCAAACTCAGGGACCGTCCCAGGTGGCAAAAAGTTCTAGCTACCCCCACTGCCTGGTCTTCAGAGTCATAGTCCAATACTCAAACCACTATATCATGCTAGCTCATCAAACTAAATATATGAAGCTGATGAGACTCGAAGTCACAGGAATTAAAGTTATGCAAGTGCATGTCCTCTTTTGACCATTGCAAAAAGAGACATTCAATAGCTCCCCTGCCCCCTTCAAAGAAAGCAGCTTCCAAGCCCCAGAGTACACTGCCATGGTCATTTGCAAGCCAAAAGGGAGAGGGAGGATGTGACCTAGCAGCAACTTGTTGCAGATCCAGGACTACTCTCTTTTGGCTGAAGAGGTAATGGTGGACATTGGCAGGATTCCTCCCACCCTTCTCTAATCAGTAAATGGCTATTGCTATGCCCTTCAGTACTGTCTTCCATGGGAGAGAATGCAGGACTGCAGAGGCAGAGCACTATGTTCCACCCATGCCATGTAGGCCCCTGCCACTATGGTTCAGTATAAGCAAATGTAAAGAGGTAAACATTAAAGCAAAAGTCCTCCTGCCCATATATACATTTATGGGGTCTGAGCTGTGAGTGACTGACTAGGAACAGGATCTGCAATTCTGGGTGCAAGGCTCAATGAAAATGCTTGGCCCAGCACTGAGCAGGGGCAAAAAATGCAAATTCTGAGTCAGGGATCATTAGAAAAGAAGCCAAGAAATAAATGTCAAGATGATAATGTCTTTCTACAAATCTAGAGTATAAGCACCATTGGAATACAGTGTACAGCCTGGCTGCAAGACCTGAGAATCTTGAACACCACCGCCGCCACCATCATAATCTATTACCCTTTCCGCACTGGACTGTTATAGCACTATTATTCCACTTGCAACATCCTATGGGATCCTGGGGTTTGCAGTTTCAGGAGGGACCGGCTGCAAACCCCAGGATTCCATAGGATGTTGCAAGTGGAATAATAGTGCTATAACAGTCCAGTGAGGAAATGGCCTACGATGACAAAGATTATTACTATTATCTATTTGTTTGGGACTCAAGCCATCTTACAACAAACATAATTAAATATTAACAGCACACAGAAGGTAAAAAGCAATTACACTGAAATCAGTTAAAACAAATGAAAGCCACCACAAACAAATGAAAGTCCAGCACATCATGCAAGGCTTGTTTCCCCTGAATCAGTTCTCAAAGGCCTGTCCAAATAAGAAGCGGTTTACCTGCTTGGATAAAGATAGTAAGGTGAATGCTAATCTAGCCTCTCTGGGAAAAGAGTTCTCAATGGAGCAGCCACAGGGAAGACTCTCTCTCATGCCACCATCAAATGTGCCTGTGAGGATGCTGGAACCGGGGGTAAGCAGTGGTGTAGGGACAGGTGAGCATGGAAGACAGTGCACCCTGGGTGGCATTTTTGGAGGATGCCACAACTGTTTGCCTGCCCTCCATGTGGTATCACCCCTCCCTCACGTGCCATGGCCCCACGCCTCCGCCCCCGCCTCTACCCCGCTCACACCAAGCTATGCCACTGGGGGGAAGGGCCACCCCAGAACACAGGCAGGTTCACATGGAAGAGAATGGTCCTTCAAATAACCTGGACCTGAACCATATAGCTCTTTGTAGGTCATCATGATCACTTTGAAATCTGCCCTGAAACAAACAGGAAGCCATTGGAGCTGTTGCAAAAAGGCAATCGGGTGCTCCCAATAGCCAGCCCCTGTTAACAATCTGGTTGCAGCAATTTGTATTCAGCTGAAGTTTCCGTATTGTATTTCAAATTCTTTTTAATATGTGTTTTGAATAGCATTGTTTCTTAACAATACAGTTTTGTTATAAATTGTTTTTAACTTTTGTGGATCAAGATTTTTGACATCTCCTATTTAATTTTTTTCATAAGCTGCCTTGACCCCATGCTGGGAGAAAGGTGAAATATGAGATAAATAAATAAATAATATTGCAGAGGTGACAAAAGTGCAGAAATGCACAATTTTTAACAAACAGCTGGCTCAGCTCCCCTATGGGGAAAGGTTTAAACAGTTGAGTCTTTTTAGCTAAGAAAAAAAAATGCAAGTGAGGGAGGAGATAATAGAGACAAATGAGCCCTATTTGACATAATGGTAATTGAGAAGACAAAGCATATATTATAGATAGCTGTTTACTATACTAATTTATCACGGTCTGCAGGTAACTGCTTGATAAGACATTCTTCCTTAGTATCTTATAACATTTGATAGGAAGATATAGGCAATTACCTTACAACATTACAGACAAGCATACATTAATAAGTGCCACTTGGGAACTGGTTCTGCTACCTACTTGAGTTTACCAGTAGCTGACTCATTCTGGATACAAAAAATATATTCCTAATCCCAAATATGAGAATCAGTCAGATTCTTAGCACAAATAATCCCCTGAGCCATCTGTTCATCATCCAGCCCCTATTTAGACTCATGTGCACCTTATCCATACATAGGCCCTTTTCGCATTGAGGCTTCTCGCGCGAGCGGAGGAGGGCGGCTCACACGAGAAGCCTTCTCCGGGAGGCTGCTGCTTCCCCCTCCTTCCTTCCGCAGGTGAAGGAAGGAGGGGGAAGCGGCAACCTCCCGGAGAAGGCTTCTCGCGCGAGCCGCCCTCCCCCGCGCAAAGCAGGAGGCTCGTGCGTCCGACCCCCTGCGCAAAGCAGGAGGCTGTCGCGTCTGCCCGCCCCCGTGCGAAGCAGGAGGCTGTCGCGTCCGCCCCCCACACACGAAGCAGGAGGCTGTCGCGTCCATCGCGCTAGCGCCCCGCCCCGCCCCTTCCTTCCACAGGGGTGAAGGGAAGGAAGCGCGACCCGGCCACCTCCCCGACGCTCCGCACAGGAGGTAAGCGTGCGTGGGCGCCAGGAGCGTTGCACGAGCGCAGGTGATTTTCGCTTTGAGGCGAAAATCAAAAAACCCGCGATCGCGCCACTGCAGCCCCTTGAGTGCGGCGGAAGTGGGAGTGCGTCGTGCAGAGCGACGCTCCAACTCCCGCGAGGCTCAGGGGACTCTCGCGTGACAGAAAGCCTGTGCGAAAAATAAGAAAACAAATGAGTCTTCTTTATCTGCTATATATTTAAAATAGCATTTAGTTTAATTGTTATAGCATCCCACCTGAAAACTTCATTAACACTATATAGACTGGTTTGAGATGAAGCCTGATGGAAGTTTTAGTTCAAAATGTCAGGAGAGAAAGGTAGCTTACACAGACACAGACAAAGGAGGAGAATAGAAAACTGGCAATGAATATGTAGATGAAACAACATAGCTATGTATATAGAACCTGCTTTGGTTCTCAGTCCTTCCTACTCCCTTCTTTAAAAACTAGTTGTATTCAGTAGTAGGGATAGACTGAAATAGCAGCCCATCCGTATCTTCCCAGGTGAAGCACGGAGCTGGATTTGGGCCCTGAACCAGTTTAGGAAGAAGTCACACACACACACACACACACACACAATTACTCTTGGCTAAGAGGGAACATCTTCTCAGCCCCTGATGTCAGCTTGGCTGCAGCAGTAGTCTGATCAGATGGACAAGGTTTATTTGAAACAGTAGCATATTTATTGAACCTTCAGCGTTACATGAAACAGCAGAAAAATGCAAAGGAGTTAAAAGGCCACTTAAAAAAAGTTATGAGATCTACAGAACAAAGTCTTTGTGACCTTTCCTAGTATAAAACATCATCTTTCCTATGCAAACAGATGTCCCCAGAGTAGGATAGTCAGTTATCAAATTGTCCTGACTTATCATTGACTTTTGACACAGTTCTTATAGCTGAGCAACAGCACCTAGTGAAATGGCTTCAACTCAGCTAAGCTGATAGTTACAGAGACACACACTTATATGTGTAGGAAAACGTTTACTCCCAACACAGACATAACAGAAGCAAATATTACAGAAAGAGGGGAGGTGTTCTCCCATGAAAGTGAAGTATATGGAGATCAGAATCCGAGTTACCTTTTGTCCTAATTGTATCCATGAACAAAAGCATACCTCAAACAAAGAAGTTCCTTTTTAGAAAGTCTTTTCATACCTGTCCAGCCTGATTTTTCTTCTTGTCCTTCGTCTAGCTAGAAAGCTTTTAGCAGCATCAGCACTGAAAGGATGGTAAAGGAATGCTAGAGAAATACTTTTGGTGCTGGATCACAGCAGCATGTCTGCACTAAAATAATGTAAGAAAACTTGAACTGGGAAAAAGCAGGATTTTACTCTAATCAATTGGGCTTTAGTTGTATGTGCATACCCTACAACAGCCAAGGTAAACAGCGGCAGTATCCTTTACTAAGCGTGTGTGAACAGCAGAACAGAGAGTAAAGGGGAAATTAAATAACTCTACCTCATCAGCTAACCCCAGCATGTTAAAAGAAGGAAAATGAAAAAAAGCATAGATCTGTACATTTGGCCATCAAAATGGAAAGTATAACAAAAGTGGAAGTTGGTGAAAGAAAAAGAAAACCTCATCTCTGCCAGGAACACATTTACTTTGCTAAGTGAGGTATATAGTACCTGTTTCCCCACTAGTGATTGGCTATCAAATTTCTCAGCTGGACACAAGACTGGCATTGCACCTGGGCATGCCATTGCAATGAAGCGGGAGGGGGGGTGTTCCTCCCTAATTCTGCATGGCCCGCCCTCTCCTAAGGTATGCTTTGCTTCCCAGATCCCTGGCCAATAACCAGAACTTCTTTCCTAACCTACTGTCCTATTATGAGGGAAGGAATTTTGTTATTCAAAATAAAAAAAAAAGTTCCACAGACAAAGGAGAACATTGTTCTATACACAAAGCAGAAAGAGTGAGGTTTCACAGAAGACACAGAAGGGCGTTGTAGAAATGAGAATAAAATGAAAGAAGGAATTGTACTGCTCAAAACTCCAAAACCCATGCATGCACAAGCACACCTACAGCAGTTTGTTAAGATCTCCTTGCAATTCTTGTTTTGCACGATCTTGAAAGACAGATATGGGATTGAGGCTCTGTCTGTACCATCTCTTTTCCTTTCCTTATGATAGAGACCAAATTCCCCAAAGGGGAAAACATCACAGCTTCTCTTCAAATGCAAGTCAGCATAGATTCCAAAACAGGCCTGGAAAGATCCTCTGGGCAAGGAGGCAGCTCTATTACTTTAATTGCAGGTTATGCACAGCAATCAGGTTCAGAAAATGGAACAATATAATTCATCTGTTTACAGCTCCCCATAATATTTCTACATACCCCTCTGCACCTGTCATTTCGATGTTCCTAATCAGAACAACCCATCCATGGAATTTTACTTGTGGCTTGTCTTCCTGACTTGGTACTCCTTAAGATTCAGACACACATGACACTAATCTATCTTTCAACTCTCATCATCCCTCAGCTTTGGCCAGGGCTGGTGGGAGTAGCCATTTTTAAAAAATCTGGAGTTTCACATGTTTCCTGTCTCTGCTCTAGAAGCAGGCTGTAGTTACTGGTCAGAGATGCTCTAAAGCCACCTTGGGGTCCTTGTTGGGAAGTGGGTTGAAATTGTGTGGCCAAATATTGTTGAACTACAACTTCCAGGAGCCTTTACAACACTAATATATGGGAAGGAACACTAGTAGATGCACTTTTACAATTTCTGGAGGACAACACCATTGCCATCCCCTGGTATGTGTATAGGGACTGCCACTACAGTAATGTCTAGAATAGGGATGAGAGTTGTTTGACCCTCTAGAACTCACTAGGTTCCAGGTCCAATCAGCCAGTCATCAAAAATAATGAGTGTTGCAGTCCCACATCTGGAGGGCCATAGGCCCTTTATCCCTGATCTACAATACAGCAAATCCAGTGTGGTAAAACATAATGTAAAGCCCAAGTGTCTAGCTGTTATCAATTCAGATGTATCCTTTATTCCCTTCCTGTGGTCTTCCTCTCTTTCCTTTTTTCCATTTGTACATCCATCTATTCTTGTAGGTTGTTTAAGAATTCAAACCTGTATGAAAGAACATAAATGAGCATCAGCATGGTGTGCGGTTTGAGCTATGACTCTGCACACCAAGGTTCAATTCCCTGCTCAGCCATGGAAACCCATTGGGTGCCCTTGAGCGTGTCACATACTCTCAGCCCAGAAAACCCATGATAGATTCACTTTAGAGTTACCATAACTTGGAAACAACTTGAAGGTACATAATAACAAAAACAATGAAAGAACACAACTATTGTTACTATCAGAATATGTTGTCCAAAATTTGTGGCTTGCCAACTTCATTCTGGATGCAAACTTTGGCTTTTCACAGCATGGAATTTGAATAGGAAGACACAATCCTACATATCCAGAATGAAGCCCCCCCCGCCCACATTCTGTCCACTCAGGAGGATTAGCCAGGCTGGGCTTATCCACAGTCTTGGAGGTGGGGTGAGGGGGAAGGCAGGTGCCTCTCCCCACCTCCTCAGGACTCCTCCTCTCCTCTCCTCTCCTCCTTTTCTCCCTCCCTCCTTCCCTGCTCAACCTGGAGGTCCACCAGTGTCAGCACCACTGCTTTGGCTGGAACCAAGTCCACTCAGCATGTGGCTAGATGGTACTTTGGTCCTGTAGGAGACAGTCAATTACTGAATACAAGAAGCCTTCACCTTTTGACACCCCATTATCTGATGATCCATTCTTTTGACACTTCCAAATTAAGGACAAGTTCCATTAATTCTACACGGGGTCCGCTTTTCCATCAGTTCTACTTGCCTACAGAGACTGGCTTGGGACCACTTGCACATGTGTGCTGCTTGCAAAGAGAAATCAGAGGGCGGAAAAAATGCCAAGGCTGCTGAGAGACTTTACAAGCAGCCTCTGTAAGTCCTTCATGTTCCCTCCAGTACATGGGTTCCACTTTTTGACCATTTCCTCTTTCTGAAAGTGCTTCAGTTCCTAACCCGGCTGGGATCACATGTAGACCTGGTATTGTGATTCTGTGAAGCCCAAGCTTCAGGTACTGTGAATTCCAAGCAGCCATCATAAGAGTAGGCAACTTGGGGTCCTGCAGAAGCTTTGGATTTCACCACATAGTCTATTACCATTGGCCATGTTGCCAGAGGCTTATGAGAGCTGTAGGCCAAGGTGTCTGCAGAGTATCAGGTTGAATAGCTGTGTGTGTGTGTTGCTTCTGCTTGAGATATTAATGCTTTATCATTAACTTTGCACTTCTTAACAACTATGCCAATTCTTCCAAGAATGTTTCAAAAAGAGCTTCTGATCTGAGAGAACTTGTTATAGCATACTCACCGACAGTCCCGATTTAACTGGGACATTCCCAATGAATAGTCAGCTGCTTTCAACATCTCAGTTTGCTTCTCTTCCTCCCACTTTCCCCTTTGTCCTCCCCTTTGTCCTCAGTTGCTGCAAATGGCATTCAAAGTGCAAAAGTAATTTTCACTCAACCAACTCCGCGATGGGGAAAGAAGAGGAAGGGATGAAATCTCAGTAATAACTGTTGCCATCTTGACCACATATTGCTTGGCTACATGCACTCTAGTTTTCATCTGTGAAAAGTTGGAGTGTATGCTACAGGTTCATCAGCCTTTATTGTTTTGTTTTGTTTTTCTTAAGAAGACAGACAGTCTACACTATAAATACTGGCATCTCATTGACATCCTTCCAGTCTAAAGAGGCACACCCTACTGCCATGTAATCTCATGCCAGAAACAGAAAAGGTTTGCTCTAGTGGAGTGGAGAAGTGGGCTATAAGAAATATATTCCTGTTCTCATTAGCTCCCAGATATTCAGCCTCCAAGTGAATTGTTGTTCAGAAGAATATAGGTCTGGAAAGTATGAGGGTTCCATGGTCTCTCTACATAGGTTTCATTGGATGAGGTAGGAAGCAGGCAGGAAGTGCGCAACATAAATGACACATGTTGACTTTAAAAGGTGGGAACTTTTTGATTACTACACTGAATCTGAAGTTCTGAGGACATGATTAATTAAAATGAACAAGATGTTTCTTTCAGGAAGACTGAGAATTGGTTCACAAGATAGTATTCATCACATGGGAGGGTGAGAATCTTCCCAGACTATGCAAAGAACGAGCAGTCCTTAATTAATGTAGAAAATGAGGCTTATCCCATGAAAGTGGCACAATTATCTCAATGGAAGCAACCACATTATAATAACCAAGGCAGAGTCTAAACTGTGACTCAGAAAAATTCCTCTTATTCAGCTGTTATGTCTAATGTACTACTCACTGGAGGGCCTTAGGCTAGGCCCTCGCTGTCAGTTTTGTCCTTCACTGTCAATATGGCAATACTATCAAGCAAGTTAAATTGATAGGGTTGCTAAGGTTACTGAAATATCCATGAATAGCTTTGAACAGTCTCAAGGACTATCCAAATATTTGTGAGAGTCTGGGATATTCCTACCATGTCAAAGCTCTGGGGGACAAGAACATGATCCACAGCAGAGAGACAGGAATTGAGGTAGACAGGTAAACCATAGAGACAAGATACCCACCTGTCAAATCAAGTGGACAGCTATGTCTTTCTGGAAGCTGGTCTCATACCTTCCAGTTATCCCAATCTGGCAAGAACAGTCTTGATTTATCCTCTGCTGTCCCACTTTTTCTACTCGCTTTCAAAATGTCCCATTTTCTCTGTCCTCTTCCCACTTTCTCCTTGTTCTAAGCTTACTTCAGTTGTTAGAAAGTGAGTTCAAAGTGCAGAAGTAGTTTGCACTTGATTAACTCAACTGGGGGAAGAGGAGTTGGGGAGCAAAATCTGGACTTTCCCTGTATGCTCAGGAAAAAGCAAATTGGTGCAGCCTCTCCTAGTTTGTCAGTTCTTCCTTGTTGCTTGTGACTTACATCCTCACAAGCCCAGAAGTATGTCTCCTTAGCTGGGTTCTGATACCAGCAATTAATTGAAGTAGCAGAAAAGCTTGGGGGGGGGAGTCCAATGGAAGGTAAGTGCTAAGCATGGTGAAGATCTTCTCTCACCAAAAATGCCCCCTTTACTTTGAAAACTCACTCTCAGCTCTCCTTTATATGTGCCAACTTTAAGAAAATTGACCTCTTGCCACCACATCTAGTTTGGTCCTCTAATTTGGCTCTATAGTTCTTTTGTACCCTTAAAAGAAAGTATTGTGTTTATTTAAATTTTCATATAAATCATTTTCTCTGTCCAGTTCTGTCCATGAGAGAAGGGGAGGAAGGGTGGGGGGAGGATAGCCTGACCTTCCAAAATAGAAGGTAGTCATGAGGGATGTGCTTCCTCAAAAATCAGAGGCAACATAGTTCTGAATAACAGTTACTGAAGACCAACAATTTCCCTTATTGCTTTATTTCCATATTTGTTATTGCCTTCATGTCTTCTGGGCTTTCCATAGGCATCTCTGTGGCCACTGCAGGAAATAGGAATCAAGGCCTTTGTTTTGTTCTAATGGAGCCATTTTTCATGAACAAACTGAAAAATTTTGTAGGAAGAAAATGAAGCTATAGGTTTTGGTATCTGATACTTCTATGAGGTGGGCTCTTCCTAAGATCTGGAGATGTCACATGTTCATCAGTGAAAAAGGGACCAGTTATCCATGCCTATTAGGAATTTCAGAATATCTCAGCTCAGGGCACACCACAGTTATAGTGCTATTATTCCACTTTCAACATCCTATGGAATCCTGGGTTTGCAGTTTAGGGAGGGGCCTTTAGAATTCCCAGCCAGAGAGCTCTTTGGCCTCAGTAAATGACAAACCCCAGAATTCCACAGGATGTTGAAAGTGGAATAATAGCACTATAACAGTGTAGTGCAGAAAGGTCCTCAGTTTTTCAAAAGCACACTTTCCTTCTAGCTAAAAGTAAACTAGAAAATGTATGGCAGCGTGCTGTCATACCAGCCCACATGAACAGATACGCACAAATGCTTGCGCATTCATACATGTGCAACTGTATATATTTCCATGCTTGTGTATACAGCTACAGGCACACTAAACTTTGTAGCCTTTGAGGAAATGGTGATTTTAAGTCTATTAGGGGCCATAACAGTCATATCAGCTTTGTAGGGTAGTACCTTTGCTTCCTTATATCTTGGGGGTCACCATTATTTATATAATGCTTTTCAAGTTGTGATAAGAGAAAACATTTTGAACACACAGGCCTTGAGTGGCACACAGAAAAAAAGCAAAGCTTTATTTTTGACAAATTCTTCTGTTTTCAGTGGTTAGTAGATAACCAACCACGGCACCAAAGCTTGATGGTTGAGTAGACTTGACAGATGCTTTTTGTTGCAGAATAATGTTAAAGAGAGAGTAGCATGGGAGACTGTTCAGAGGGTTCTTTGGTCAGCTTGGAAAGGTAGGATTGGACAGATGGAACAACAGCAATGCAGATGTTCTATTGAGAATGTTTCTCTAGTGACATGGTTTTCTTTGCCCATTTTGCAGCTCTAAAAATGAGCAGAAAAAAACACAATGTAGTTATTATGTTAAGGAAAAAGTCAATAGTGCATTGTCAGTGTATTGTCAATAGTGTATTGTCAGTCAATAGTGTATTGTCAGAAAATATTGATGTGCATGTACAACAGCGGTCAGCATTGTGTGGATGAGACATGCAGACATAAATCCTACTTAAGCCTGTGTGTGTATTTTTATGATCAGTGCAGACAGTGGAATTCAGTTCTGCCATTTGTGCTGAGCTCTCTGAACCCTTAACTTAAACTCATTGCACTGGACAATTCCACTGTTCTCCAAGAAGTCCAGGAGGAAGATGTTCTCTTCTTGTGGCCTGTTGCTGAAGCATGGTCCCTGGCAGGATGAAGACAGTAAGTTAAGGATGTGAGGAGAGGAAGAGAGCACTTAGTTATGCCTTGCAGAGCTTTACATTCTGAAAGGATGGCCCAGGATCTTGACTAGTAGAGTCTTTGTAACCTAATCATTCATCAGGCTGGATTAAATCTAAATAATCCACAATCCACCAATCTAAACCTTCCATAACCCACCAGCCATTATAGTCCAACCAATCCTGGACAGTGTTCACCACTGGAGTCATGTAGGACTTCTGGAGGAACTATTTTGGTGTCACATTGCCTGGATGTATATCCCCTGCACAGCTATCCAAACCAGAGTTTCTATAGATCTATAAACATGTTTGTCTATGGTGCTAATACCTGAGGGCTATCTTTATCTGCTTCACAGAGATAATACTGTATGCTAGCTTCTCCTCTCCCTCAACAATCATGTTTTAGTTGCCATTTCACCTGGCTGCAACAAAAGAAGAGTTGCTACAGCAAAGACTTCTGCGTTGGCTTGGCTGAGATACCAGTGGCCACTTGGTTCATTCTCTACCTAGACTGCTTCCATTTACTTGTCATTACTTACTGGTAGTTACAATACTATTGATAAGAGTTGCCATTTTAATTATTGGTGTCTGAAATTGCCTGTTTTCCTCTTCTCTCCTCAGCTTAATTTCCTTTAGTGTTGTCTTTTACATTGTATGCTTGCAAATATAGTCCTTTATACTTGAAATCTAAGTGCAGTACTTTGTATATTTTAGCTGTTTTTGGGTGGTAAATAATCATGCATATATCACTGCTCTAAGCATTACTTTGTTTTTCTCCTTGATCCACTTAGGATTTCATCTCAGATGCCTAATTAAGGCATTCCTAAAGACCCGCTCTTAACTTTGTCCCAAAATGGGACATAGTCACCAAATCCTACAGGATCTTATATATGGAGGGAAAGTGAAGTTAAAAAGAAACCTGATATATAATTCTCACCTCATGCATTTCTTCCTTGTTTGCCTAGTGGTGTGAATGGCCTGCATGGTGTGTATGACCTCCAGAATGAGTCACGTAAGTGTGGGTTGAGCGGGTTTCGCTGGACCGTCCACTTGACGCACTGACTCGGGTGGGGCTGCTGCCTCCTCCACTGTGGCTGGAGAAAGCAAAGTCTTGGTCAGCAAGACTAGGAAATCATTTCACCCAGGCAGATTCCCAGTTCAGAATATCAGCTATCAGCTGCTTTCATATATTTCCTTATTCTCTGCAAGAGATGTTTGTGAGCATGAGGACCACCTGACCACTTTGACACTTGCTGAAGAAGGATGGTCAGAGCTAGCTTTCTCCTGTATTTGACTTTTTTTTAAAAAAGCCAAATGCTTTCTTTCCAAAATATGGAGAAATATATTAATTTTTATAAATTACTATAAACAAAAAAAAACCTGAAACAAAATTCTCCTCCATTTCCACTGGCCAAATTCAATAGACACATATATTCTCAACACAGAGAGAGCTTCCACGTTGTCCCTGACTGCTGTGTAGGTAATAGAGTTGAGGAGCAACTCAGGGAAAAAAAGGTGGCAGTCCTAATTCAGTACTAACATTGTTGAATGCGCAGATATTCAAAGCATGAGATTCAAAAATATATAATTTTATAATCCAGTAGCCTTGCTTGGCTGCTGAATTATAAAATTATGAGAGAGAGCATGCAGGCAAGCTAATCGTGCTGCATTGCAAGTACTAGCATTCTTCCCATACACTTTACTTCCTAGAGCTGCTGGGAATTGCAGTCTAACAACACTTTGCACTCTCCTACTTAAACTTTTTTCACTTAAATGCCACAAATCAATTCAGGCAAGTGTTGAGAAGCAATACTTAATTATTAGTTGTGTCCTTGTTCTTTTTTTCAACAAACACAGACCAATGTGTCTAGCTTCACAAAAATATAATATGGTTGATTTTGGCTAAGCAGGAAATTATTTGAACAAGTCTCTTCATTTTGTTCTGGAGATGACCAAGGGTTTAATTCTTTGTATTTCACACATTCAAAATTATTCATGTATATATTTAAAAAAATCTCAAGCTTTTTCTGTCCTGAATATGAAGAAATCCACAAGTATAAGTTAGCTGTTCCCAAACAGAAAAACAAAACAACATTTTGCTCTGGCCACATTAAATGGGTAAAACTGTTCCCGGTGTAGAGAGGCCCCATTCTACTTGACTGCTATTAAGGTGTTTAAAGCCAAACTGAAGTGTGTCCCATCCCTAACAGTAATCCGTGTTATGGGGGAGGGAATGTTCCGCCATCTTTCCGCCTGGCACTTACGTAATCTTATGCTGTCCCCCTTCCAGCAAGCCACGGTATGTGGCAATCTCCTGCTCCAGTCGGCTTTTGACATCCAGGAGCTCTGTGTAATCATGGTTCTGGCACTCTATCTCTGAACGCAGCTCAGCCAGCTGCTGCTCCAGGCGGGAGATGCGCTCCTGGAGTTCACCCAAAGAGTTGTTGTAGCGAAGCTCTGTTTCACCCAGGGAGGCTTCCAGGGTTTCCCTCTGAGAAATGGAGGAGAAGCATCATTTCTCTGTGTTAACAGGAACTCCGTTTATAAGACATTCTGTCATTTCTTCTCTTCTTTTCTCTTTTTTGCCCTTTCTTCCTTCCTTCCTTCCTTCCAGCTTATAATTTCTATATCTAGGATGCACTGGTAGTTGGTAGCTTCTACATCCGTGGGACAGCAAATATGCTGTGGGTTTCAGTCTAAACTTTAAACAAGCTATCCAAAATTCCAAACCCTATCACAAAATAAGTTCTTCACTTTTGAATAGCTTCTTTAAATTTCAGACTAAATCCCAGAGAGGATTCACCAAACCCAGTAAGATGGAGCTCCCTGCCCACTACTGCTTGATTGTAACTAAAAATCTATGAGCTGGGTAAAAACAAGGCTTTTCAAGATTTAAGCACTCCTGTGGACACTTACTTGACAGTGTACCCTATTCAGAACAATATGAGGTATCTCTACACATATATACATAGTGGCATAGGGTGGTGATTCTAAAGAAACTTACCAGGAAAGAAGGTACATTGAACTTAATGGGATACTGGCTGGGAGATTTCTAGGAGCTGTCATCCAAAAAATGAACTTTTCCATATTTTGGAACTAAGTCTAAGGATACCAGGAAATGTAGCCCAGAAAAGTAACTTTTCCAGACTTCTGGAACTGCCTCTAATGGAAAGCATTCTGATAATCCAGTCAAATGTGAGAGCCACCATCTGACGCTGTAGTCTTCAAGAAATGAATATACATAATCTGATGTGGCTCTAAGAGAAATGAAAGCTGGAATCCTGTTACATCTTTATAAGTGGACTTCCATCTGTAGGAATTAGAACTGGGCAGTTGCATAAGGTTTGTATCCAGTAGAGGGTTCTTGATATGTAAGTACGCAGCAGAGCCAGCAAAATTACTGTTGTGCTTCACAACCAAAGCTCATCAAGAACTATGCACTATGGTCCCCGATGCGCTATGGACTGCCAATGCCAGACAAGGGGGTTCTGATGCACATTGGACAGGCCCTTTCCACACCTTACCTTCTTCCGGCACTGGGGTATGGGGATCGCGTGAGCAGCCTCTGGCGAGAGGCTCTCGCTTCTGGGATCCTTCGGCTCCACACAAGCTGCCTGTTCGGGCAAGAGCCCCACCTCTTCCTTCCACAGTGCAGCTTGGGACCTTCCCAGGCTGCGCTGGGGCAGGAAGCGCGACTGGCGAGGCTCTGGAGGCTCTACACACCAGGTAAGTGCACGTGGGGCCCGGGAGCAATGCATGATCGCGCACCATTTTCGGCTTCTAGCTGAAAATGAAAAGGTGCGTGATCGGCGTCTGCCAGCCCCTGGAGCATCACGCGATTGTGAGTGCGTCGTGCAGATCGCTCCTCACAATCGCACAATGCTCCAGGGGCCCTTTCACATGGAAAATGCCAAGTAAAAAGGGCCACAGTCTTGTTCATACTTCATTATGCATCCTCACAATTAAGTAAAGGAGTTTTTTGGCTCCTCTGCTACACAGCTAGATATACATAAAATTACGTAACATAATAGATCATACAGGATTCTGGTGATAGTTCCTTAGGGCTCCTGCAGATGAGAGGAATGTGTTGGGAGGGAGGGTGTATATTAGTTCCTATAGGTCCTTTAAAAAAAAAAAAGATCCAAACAGCATTTCTCTTGTCTTGGAACATTTTCTAGCAACTGCCAGCTGAGATGTAACATTTTATTCCCACTCTTGATGGAGTTTTTTTTTTAATATAAAGACACCTAGAAAAGAAAAGAAATCCATCCTTCCTTCCTTCCTTCCTTCCTTCCTTCCTTCCTTCCTTCCTTCCTTCCTTCCTTTGGTCATGGTGCTATAGTGCTTCAGTGGCGTGGCACTTCTGCACTGTAACATTATAACACTAAAGCCCTTTCCACACTCTACGTGATCCTAACAGTGTCTAGCTGGGATCTCGGTAGAGCCTCTCCTGGGAGGGGAGCATGACAGGAGCATTTCCCTCCATACTGGCTGCCTACGAGAATGGAGGAGGCTCAATGGCCATACCTCTTCCTTTTGCAGCATGACTGGGCACTATCCCAGGCTGTGCTGGAACAGGAAGTATGGCCATTGTGCTTCCTGACCCTCCGCAGCTCAGGTAAGTGAGGGAAGGCAGCGGTAGGGTGGCGCAATCACTGGTCATTGATGGGTAAAACCTATCAATGATTTGTGGCGCGATTGCACTGCCTGGGGATGGGAGAATGATGGGACATGGACAACGTTGTCCATAAGTGTTGTCCAGGTCCTGTCCTTCTCCTGTCCCCAAGCAGGATGAGAACATCCTGTGGAAAGGGCCTAAGTAAAAGAATTAAAAATTCACTGTTTCGTGAAGCAGCACTACAGAGCTACAAGAAAGTGCTACAAATAGCTGTGAAAAAGAATGGAAGGAGAAGATGCAGGTGTGAAAACAACCAGCAAAGACCAAGCAGCTATATTGCAAGAACTCATGCTTTTTTAGACCACTCTGGAAAAGCTCTTATGCATTCCTGATCATGTTGATAAGGCAGGGGCACAGAGCCTTTGGTCCAAGGGGTAAACTACTACAAGGCATATGGTTTATGCGGTTAGAGCATATCCATAGGATGGAGGCACATGATCTGCCAACATTCATTTCTCTACCCACTCAGCTCCCACCAGTTTATCCTTCCAATGATGCAGAAGCTGTCTCTTTTACCAGGCTGCACTGGGCCTCATAGTCAATCTGCAGGGCTTGCAGCTGGCGTCTCAGTTCTGTGACCTTGTTGTTGCTTTCTTCAATCTCCTGACTGCTGTTGCAGACATCACGGTTCACTTCCTCAATCTGTAAGGTGCAAAGAGTTATAGAAGGGTTGTAACTCAGCTGTGTCCATCCTCACAATTGTGACTGTACTTTCCTCCTGCTTTACTCATTATAGATTTAGGGATGTGCGGCTTACCTTGGATTCATACCAGGCTTCAACCTCCTTGCGGTTGCCTTCAATCATTGATTCATACTTGCATCTCATCTCTTCCAAGATCTTCTTCAGATCAGGTCCAGGACAGGTATTGACTTCCACATTGACATCACCCGTGGACTGCTTCTTCAGGCAGGTAACCTCCTGCAAAAAGATCCAAAACCAAATTAAACAATTCCCACTATGGGGGTTTCTCATCTGTCACTTCCATCTTCCCTGCTACTTTTCTATCCTCTTGCAAATAAACACTCTAATAGCCAGGATAGCAGACGATGATGGAGACTCTAAGTAGTAAATTAGTCTTCAGGAAGAAGTAAAATTCCCCCTGGGTCAATAGTGGAAACTGAACCACATTTTTTTCTGCATATACAGAATGATGCTTATAAGGGCCTTTCCTCACTACACTGTTATAGTGGTATTATTCCACTTTCAACATCCTATGGAATCCTGGAGTTTGCAGTTTGGGGGGCATTTAGAATTCTCATCCAGGGAGCTGTTTGACCTCAGTAAACTACAAACCCCAGAATTCCACAAGAAGTTGAAAGTGGAATAATAGCACTATAACAGTATAGTGCAGAAATGTTTGTGATATCAAGCTGCTATCATTGTGCAGTGTGTATAGACCCTGTATGTTGTATTTTTCACCCTTCTATGCAAACATCAGTCAATAAGCCCTAATTCTTCTAACAATGCACCTATATCTATATGTTTCTACCTGTAATTTCTAAATAACTTCCTCCGTGTCAGTGCATGAAAAAGATGGTTCCCAATCAGAACCACCTCCACCATTAGACAAAGCAGGTGGAACTTCTGGTGGAAGATATCAGTAGACAGCAGTAAGTTGTTGGAGAAGGGTACTATTGGTTAACTGGTCTGCCCTTTATGTCCTAAATTGGACTGCTGCCTTCTGGTGTCATGGAGGATGTTCACCCATCACCAGTGGGGAAGAATGATACAACTACCTATTAAGTTGGCTTCTTCGCATTGGAAGCCACCATCTTGTTCTTCACTTCAGTCCATAAAATGTCTTGAGCTGACCCTGATGACAATATATTTTAAAATACACCTTTGACAGCCAAGAATACCTCAAAGGCCCCTCCCTAAACTGCAAACCCCCAGATTCCATAGGATGTTGAAAGTGGGATAATAGCACTATTACAGTCAAGTATAGAAATGGTCTTAGATATTCTGCAACAAGAAAATGTTGATTCCCTTACCTCTGCATGGTTCTTTTTCAAGCAGCACAGCTCATCCTGGAGATTCTCACACTGTACATCCAGGTCAGCCCTGCAGGCTGTCAATTGATCCAGGATTTGGTGCAAGCCATTAATATCAGCCTCAACATTTTGACGGAGACAACATTCTGTCTCAAACCTGAGCCAAAGGGAAGTAAACATGAGAACCCATTGCTAGCTAGGTTTTAACTTTAGCCCCTCCCTAGGAATAGTCAAGAGTGATCATTGGGCTATCAAAGCTGATCACTGTCTGCTCAGACAAGGACTTCATCTGAACTTCTGTGGCTTTTAAGACCATCTTTCCCACTCATAGTGAGAGACATATTGCCTTCTTGATGTTAGATTTCTTCTCACTGTTTGCCTTCAAGTTGTTTCCAACTTAGGACAATCCTAAGGCAAAACTATCATGGGGTTTTCTCAGCAAGATTGGTGGTTTGTCATTGCCTTCCTCTAATGTTGAAAGTGTGACTCACCTAAGGTTACCCAGTGGATTTCTATGGTGAGTGGAATTCAAACTCAGAGCCCTAGTAAAACATGTAAATCATTGCACCACACTGCAGAATACAAAAAGAGGAAGTACCCAGCACACATGTTGGCTTCTCAGTCAATCACAATGTTGACTTTGCTGCCACGGTCCAGCCATTTTGAATTACAGTCCAACTTGTATACTTTATAGGGAAGGTGACCTCCAGCACTGCAAAGCTCTGTTTAGTCCCACAGAATAAGCACCTTTTTACTGTTTCAACAACAAACATCCCCAGACCCTAAAAGAGGCAATCTGATCCCCCTTTCACTAAGAATATTCTCCAAGAGAATGGGTCCTCATGGAATGAATGTCCCATTATTCCCTTTGTTCTCATAGTGACTGAAAAGTACTCACTTGGTCCTGAAATCATCAGCAGTCAGCTTGCTGTTGTCAATACACAGAAGGAGTTTGTTGTTCTCCACACCGGTACAAATGAGCTGGACAAAGACAAGGTGGAGAGAGGCCAGTTATAAGACCTTGCTCTCTTTTCACCTATAAACAGTGGCAGCTGGTGGCTCCGATATCAGCAGGATGGTGAATCTGCTTCAGCATGTAGTCTACAAACTCCAAGTTATTGAATTTATTTGGAGCATAAGGTTTGGCACCTTGGATAACTCCTATAAAGTTCAGACTAAGGCCTGGAGCAAATTGATTGCCCCACTAGCATGGAATCCACCACAACCTGCCTGTGAAGGTCTACTGAGTTAGAGTGTACCCACCCATGCTGGGCATTCACCATTCTAAGGTTGGTATCCTGCTTATATTCCAATACAGTGTACAATCTATCACCATTACATACCAGTCCACAGCTGAACCAGAAAACAGCATGCTGTCTGATGGAAAGACATCATTTCCTTGTAGTCTGTATTTCTTTAGTACCTGAGACAGCATTATATTTGTCCATTTCATCCAGTTTACCATTTCAGAAGTCCAACTATCATACAGTTTTTTTTCTACTGTCTTTAGGAGCAGTGCTGTCACGTGAAAATGACTTAAAGTTCTTCCTGTGCTCTCTTTTCCCAGTTGCTGGTGCATGGCAGCTCTCTGTGTATGTTATACTCTGCTACTCAAGCCAGCATAAGGCATTGCACATAGTCCAGTGTTGGAAAAACAGAAGAACCTGCAGGCAAACCTTAAAATTCTACCAGAATGTAAAATGAACATAATGGTGCTCCTCTGGATGGAAAGTGCTTAGACGTGTATCACAAAACAATACCTGATCTAGTGGTGGAAATCAGTGGTAGCAGGTGGCTCCCATGTCAGTGGGATTGAATCCATTCCGGGTTTTTGATAGCTTTGAAAGAGTTCTCCAGCATGTTGAATTTATTTAAGGGAATAGAGTTCCATACTTTGGAAAACTCCTTTAAAGCCTAAATTAAAACCATGAGTCAATCCACTGCCCCCATGACATGAGAGCAACCTGACAGCACTGGTGAGAATCATGCAGTTCTCCAGATGTTATATGTTATAAGCCCTAGACAGCATATCCAATGGTGGAAAAAGTGAGAGTTGCAGTTTAGTAGTAGCTAGAAAATGACATGATTTCCATCCATGACTCTATAGGCCATTTCCGCACTAGACTATTATAGCACTATCATTCCACTTTCAACATCCTATGGAATCCTGGGGAGCGGCCGGCCTCTCCCTGGGGAATCCATAGGGAGCGGCCGGCCCCTCCCTGAACTGCAAACCCCAGGACTCCATAGGATGTTGAAAGTGGAATGATAGCGCTATAACAGTCTAGTGCGGAAATGGCCTATTTCTTATAATTTCTTTCAAATAATTAAAATATCAGTTTGTAGGGGAATGGAAATATTCATGGAGCAAAACCATTTAGAAACTTAAGAACAAAGCTAAGATTATTTCAAAGGTTCATCTTTTGCACATTCATCATCATGACTGTGAATTTTCTTTCACACACTTATAATGTGAGATGTGCAAAATCTTATGGTTCTGAATTCAAGTCAAATAGAAATGCCAGCCTTTTTTGGACTGGACACCAGTCAAAAACCATGGTAGATGATGATACCCCTGTCAGTGGGGCAATAAATCCATTCTAGGTTTGAGTCTGAATTCTGAAGGAACTATCCCCCTTTCAAATCTGGATTCAAACCCAAAATGGGTTCACTGACCTGGGAGCCTCCTACCAGCACTGCATGAAAATTATGAAAACAAACATAAGTATTGGCACTTTACCTGGTTCTTAAGATCTTCAATTTGTTGGTGGTAATGAGAGTAGTCCTTTGGTTCAGAGAGGGGACCTTGCTTGGCATAAAATTCCCTGATTTGGGACTCAAGTGTTGAATTCTCCTCCTCCAAGCATCGGACCTTGTCCAGATAGCTGGCCAGACGCTCATTGAGGTGCTGCATGGTCATTTTCTCATCAAAGTTGAAGAAAACAGTAGGGTCACCACTTACCCCACTAACCATGGGAGGTCCAGCCACCACACCCCCCATACCACCAACCATGCCTCCATGACCACCTCCCATCACACCTCCCATGCCACCAACCATGCCAGCTGGGACAGCCCCAACCATGCCACAAGGGGCACCTACCATACTGGGATGAGCCCCACCAACTACACCACCCATGCCACCTACTACACCAGCAGGAATGCCCCCATGGGCACTACCTACCATGCCACCAGGAATACCCCCAACCACAGTGGCATGACCAGCACCAGCACCAGCACCACCAACCACAACATTTCTAGCAGCAGGGCTCCCAATGTGAGAGCCAGCCCCAAAGCCATTTCCCATCATATGCCCATCACCAACAAAGGCCCCGCTACAGCTGCCACTTGAAAAATGGGTTCTTCCTGCCCCATGGGCACAAGTGGAACCTGTTCCTGCATGAGTCTGGCCAGAGAAATTGGCTCTCCCATTGCTGATCCCACCAGCAGTATACCGTCCAGAGGAAACAGAGGCGACCCCCGCCCTTCCTCCCCCTAGGGTGCAGCTCCCACTGCTGCTTCTGCCAGGTGTTAGGACCATGTGCCTTGGACCACAGCTCATAGTGACAGCAATGAAGACTAAGCAGAAAGCAAGAGGCACCCTTAGAATATGAAGTTAAGACTGCTGGACTCCCCTCCCCACCAGATTTAATTTATACTTTCTGCAGAGGGTGTCACCAGTACCGGTTGATCTCCTTTCTTTGGGGTTTTTTCCCCTCCCCTTCTACATGCATAGCATTAGATGCTGTAATTATTTATGCCAAGGATAATTTCCCAAAGGCAAGAGGCCTGCAGATATCAAGGGATTCAGAGAAGATGCTGCACGTGTCAGCAGCTCCTTGGGAAAAAACAAACAAAGAGAATGATGTGGTTTATGTGTATGCTTGTGTGTAAGTATACTTGGCAACAACCCCTGACACTGCAAGGATAATAATCTACCTTTGCCTACGGAAGGACACAAAGGCATTCTTGAACCAACCTATTTTTCTCTGACAGCTGAAATGAAATCTCATTGAAAATCTAAGGCTGAGAGATAGCTTAGCTCTGCAGAATCTCAGTCAACAAAGAAAGGAGGTCATTTTTAAAGCTTTTTTTCCCCAAAAAATATTGTGTCAAAATTTTTCTCCATTTATTGACAGTTTTTGACTTCTCAAGAAATATTTGCATGACTTACTGCCTCTTGAAATAGATTTCTTTGCTTGTCAGTGATGTAATCAAGTCAACAAATTATATTAACAGTGCAATATTGTAATGTCACCCTATTCATTATAGGATCCCTGGTTGGGTGAGATCACCCACATGACTTGTCCTAGAGGCATTATCCTATTCCCCCAGTCCCTGATTTGTCTTTTGTGACATCATCCTGTAGTCAAATTTGATTGGTTTTGTAGTATCATTATGTCATTACTTTCATCATATGACTCCTTTTTTTGGCTAGGACCACTGACCTAAGAAGGAAAAAGAAGTGGAGAATTGGAAGGAGGAGGAATACCAACAGAACAGCAAACAGTAGCACTTAAAGTAGGTTTTTGTTTTAAGATTAACATTGCAGATTCCTATTTTTAAAGCCAAAATCAAAATCTGAGTATATTCAGCACAGTCCTAGAAAAATCAAAGTAGAATCTAAGATGTTAATGTTTTATATCTGCATTCAGTACTTAATTTAATGTTTTGGCCTTGGCCAAGGCCAAGGCCAAAACATCTGAAGGACCACAGGCTGAAAACCATTGGTTTACACTGTGGCATCTCTCCATCACTTTGGTTTTAGTGGCTGTTCAATGTAAAAACTCATAAGCTGTCAACTGTCAAATATATAATAGTACTAGATATCAACAATCAGGTATTGCTGAATATCAGTTAATTACCTAAATCCTATTGTCCTGACTAAAGTAGACCAATTGAATCAATGGGATATTCAAAATATTCAAAAACTGATTGAATGGGTCTAGTCTAGTTGGGACTAACTAACAGGATGTCAGCCTTTAAATGTCAGTTTGAAAAGGCATCTCATATCAAGAAGAGAATCAAATATCTGGTGAATATTTCGCACATATTTACATGCTCAGAAAACAAGGTTTGAAATTCTGAATATCTGAGTAAGAAGAAAGACAATATCCATTTCCACACTACACTGTTATGTGCTATCATTCCACTTTCAACATCCTGTGGAATTCTGGGATTTGCAGTTTAGGGAGGGGCATTTAGAGAGCTCTTTGAACTCAGCAAACTACAAAGCCCAGAATTCCACAAGATGTTGAAAGCGGAAGAACAGCACTATAACAGTGTAGTGCAGAAATTGCTAGAGAGAGAGAGAGAGAGAATTCATTTAGCAATCTGAATCAAGGTTTTAGATGTGCTTTTCTCTCTTGAGTTCTTTAATATGTGATAGATCTCTTTGCTTTGGCATTGTGTTCCATGATCCCTCTACTCCTTTCTTTGCTCCTGTTCTTATGTTACCTTTGCCACTCTGAAATAGCTCACATTCCCAATATCAACACTATCAGAACAGATCTAGATAAGATTTTTAGAAAACCTCAGGAAATTTAAAAGATTTAGGATGGATGGATGGCTATTATATATTTCCCTGGACTAATAAGCATTTTGAACAGTGGAAAGCAGATTGGTAAAAAAACAAGTTGGGAAACATCCAGTGTGCATTGATAAACCATGTCTTTTGGCACCTATTGAATGCGTTGATTTTCACAACTGAGGAACACAAAATCAGATAAATAATCAACCACAAAATGCCACTAACTGCTATTGCTCCTCTCAAATATAATCAGCCATTAAATGCAATTTCCCTTCTTCAGTTGACATCAGTTGCTAAAACACTTTGCATTTTAATGGTCAAACATTGTTAAATCCAAACTGAGGAACATGAAATACCAAAACTGAATACTGAAACCAACTTTCAAACAATTGAAAATTATTGTGAGGGGCAAAAAACAAAACAAAAACAAATACCAAGAATTAGGTGAATTGTTGAATAAACTGGCAATATTCCAATGGAAGTTGCTGTTGTTGTGTGCCTTCAAGTCATTTTTGACTAATGGTAACCCTGAGGTGAAACTATAATTGGGCTTCCAGGGGCTAAGAGTGTGTGACACACCCAAGGTCATCCAGTGGGTCTCCATGGCCAAACTGGGATTCAAACCATGGTCTCCAGAATTGTCATTCAGTGCTCAAACCACTATATCACTACACCGGCTCCAAGGAAAATATTTTACATCAAAACATATGCTGAAAAATTGGGACAGCCAAAGCATCTTAGGTCTTCTCTTTCTCACATTTCATCCTCCTGACACATTGTTACAGCATTACCTGATGTCTTCCAAAAGACAGAACCTTCTTTTTCTCTCACTTACACATACACTCAACCCCTGACAGACATACACACTGAATTGTGAAAGAAAACCGTATTTCCCACCTTACTTCCAGCCTTACTTGTTCTCTTAATAGTTACCTTTTCTTATAAATCAGAATAATTTAACAGTCAACATTTTCCTCATGATGTTGTGTGGGAAAGGTGTGGCCCAGCCACAATGTGTTACTTTCAGATGTATTTCTTACTTACTTATTTACTCACTCTGTTTGGGACAAGCTAATTAGTGATGATATTAATTTTGTTCTCCCTCTGACACAATTATACATCTTATCAGTCCTCCTCAGTGGTTCTGACAAAAGTTTGGTCATAATGAAAATGCAATCTCTGCCACACAGCGTCAGGTATATCCAGTACTAACTAGAGTTGTACATCTTTGCCTATGGCATTCTACCATGCAGGAATGAATAATTTTATATAGTTCTCTCCCTGCTTGATGAGATTCTGAGAATTTTTGCACATTTTACATTTTTTCACATGAACTTTTTTTTGCCAAAAATTGCACAAAAAAACTTGGTTTGTGCAAAATTTTTGGCATAGAAAACAGTGTATTTTGCACAAAACACACTGATGTTGTGGGAAAAAATATATTTTTGTGTAGAAAGCATCAATTTTTGTGTAAAAAAATACTTTCCACAAAAAGTCCCCAGAAGTGATTCAATTCTGATGGTTGAATATCATTTTTTCAATAGCCTTCCTCAGTGGATGAGAAATTGGTGAGTATTCATTACATCTCTACTCAGCACTGGCCTCAAATGGTTTGCTGTTTGAGGCAACAACAAGATGGCACAAACCAGTGCCATGTAAATGAGCCAACTGAATCGGCAGCTGAATCTTAGCTCAGTAATGACAATAGGATGAGGTTAACGATGCATGAATCTAACAAAATTGAACACTTATTTCTTTCATTGCTGCTTTTCAATGCCTTTTTGTGCACAGGATGCTTGTTCCAGGTTTTAATTTTCATGTTAATGGATCTGGAGATGAAAATAATATACAAATTAATGTACATTTTTCTACAAGGCATGTTGTTACAAGGCACAAATGCATTTTACAGTTGGCCCTCCACATTTGTGGGTCTGATTTTCACAGATGTGATTATTTGCAAGTTTCTCCAACCTCTCCTCCCCACACACACACACACATCAGGTATTTCTTTTCTGGAGGAACCTTCCCACTCCCCCACTCCAATCGGGTAGCTCAGCCCTTGAAAAAAACTGCCTATGGTCCTTCTCATCTTCCACCAGCTGCTGCCCAGCCAGCTTGCAGCCCAGTTTTGCAGCACTAAAACCCTATCCCAATGCCCCCTCCCCAACACCCAAGGAAGGAGATGGGGAAGAGAGAGGAAGTATAGGGCCATCATCCCACCCATCCCCTTCTCTCTTTTCCCTCACCTGCTTTGGACCCCAGGTGCCTGTTCTCCCCACCATGCCTCCACCCCCTTCCCACAGACATATACACAGATTTTGATATTTGTTATTTTTCCACTTTTGTGAGGGTCCTGTACCCTAAATCCTAGTGAATGTAGAGGGCCAACTATATATGCAAAAATGTACTTCCTCTCTTTCAATTTTTCATTATGATCAATCCCTTTCAAAAATAACACAATGGCTGAAATCCTGTTGGGTAATTCCACTTGGGGTAGACCCAGTGAACTGACTGTTTAATGGTGAGTAGGTGTCATAGGTAAATCCAATGTGTTTAATGGGTCTACTTTAATCAAGACTAGGATTTGAAAGCCAATGTGGTGTAATGGTTTGAGTGGTGTGTTAAGAATTGAGTAAATCAGAGTTCAAATCCCTGTTGGAATCCCAGTGCATGTCTTTGGGCAAGTCACACTCTCTCAGCCCCTGAGGAAGGCAATGGCAAAGCCCCTTCTCAAGAAATCTCGCCAAGAAAAACCCATGATATGTTCACATTAGGGTCACCATGTGTTGGAAACAAGCTGGAAGCACACAACAGCAACAACAACAAAAAGAGAAATTACAATGGGGTGTGTTATTGTATGCTTTCAAGTTGTTTCGGACTTATGGAGCCCCTAAGGTGACCCTATCAATGGGTTTTCTGGGGCTGACAGTGTGTGATGTGCCCAAAGTCACCCATTGGGTTTCCATGGCTGAGCAGGGAATCAAATCCTGGTCTCCAGGGTTGTAGTCCAATGCTCAAAACACTACACCATGCTAGGTCTACAACAGGGTTTATGCCATTATTTTCCACAGGCATATAGGCAAATATTTCCATAAATCTCAAGAGCTGTGGATCTTTCCTGCCCAGCCGTGTATTTCATTGAGAAAAGGCAGTTTGGCATTGTGAGGATGTTACCTTTTAGAACAGAAAGAATCCAATGTCGGCAGATTCTGTGATGGATGCCAGCATCCCTAGGTAAGTTCTTCTGAAGTATATGAGGCAATATCCCAACTTAGGATGTCACAATCTGTTTCTTTCAAGAAAGGGGAAGAGTCAGGGGCTCAGGAGGAACAGCTGAGGACCAACACTGTTACTCCATTCCCAGTATCTATCACCTAAGACAGGTGCCTTAGGCCCTTTTTGCACGGCATTTCCAAAGCGAAAGGGCCCCTTGAGTGTCACGTAAATGTGAGGAGTGGTCCACACGACACACACACATTTGCACAATGCTCAAGGGCCTGAGCACACACATTTTTTTATTTTTGGTTCGAAGTAGAAAATGCTGCGTGGTCACACATCACTCCGGGGGCCCACGCGCACTTACCTTGCATGTGGAGCCTCGGGAGCCAGGCCAGTCATGCTTCCTCTCAGTGCAGCCTGGAAGGTCCCAGGCTGCACTGAGAAAGGAAGAGGTGGGGTGCTCGCGCGACCAGGAAGAAGCTGCAGAGCCAAAGCAGCAGGGACGCAAGAGCCTTCCTCCAGAGGCTTCTTGCGCGAGCCCCGCACCCCAGCACCACGAAAGGGTAAGATGCAAAAAGGTTTACTTTGCCTAATAGTAGCACTGGCCCTGACCATACCACCTTCTAAGAGTTTAAATTGTAGAGCCTGAGGGTTCTGACATTCTCATTATTAACTATCAAATACTTAGCTGCCTAGCCACGCTCGAAACAACTTCTAGAAGTTAAATAGGTAATTCTGGGTAGGTCTTCACTTAGATTGCTTAGATCTTCAAAAAAAGAAATTTATATTGAATTAAACCAAGTGAAGTTGTAGCGATTTGCAAGGTAAATTGCCAGCAATGATATTCAATCTGTGAAGTGAAACATGTCTGGAAAAGCAAGACTGTTGATGTAATGTGACAACATACAGACAAATTTTTGGAGCTTTCACTGTAGCAAGCAGTTTCATTGAATGGTAGTCCAAATAGAAGAGATCATAATTCACATAAACAGGTTAGTTTTTCCTGGAAATGGGCTGCCTGGGACTGTACAAAATGGATATGAACACTGAATTATGCCCGTAGAACCTGAGCAGGCAGAAATCAAAGTGTCAAGAGAAAAACCATGCTGTCACTTTTTCAGAGATTAATCTCAAACTTCTGATGATATGCTAAGGAAACCCAGACCAAACTGAGCCAGTTTCTGGTAGCAGTGGCAGGATAGAAGAGGAGACCATTGAAATGGAAAGAGTTCAGGGAGAAGATGGCCAAATGAAGCTGAAGCCTCACTAGAGCTAATGGAACTAGTTCCTCCTTTTGACAGTATGTTCTTATGACAGCAACCCATTTGTTTTCTGGGCTCCATTGTTGCTCTGGAACACTGCAATTCCTTTCTGCTGAAATAGAAGGGTGCTTCAAGTCTGGTGCTACAAGACTGTCTTTGCTTTCTCTCTCCTTTTTGAGAGCTTTATTTAAGCTGACTGGGGACCCATTCTCAACTTTAGGGTTATGATCCCACTTTAACTGCCATGGCTACACACTGTGAGGCAGTGGAGCTCACTTTGGGATGGCAGTAAGCTCACTGACCAAAATTGGTCTGATCCATATCTTCTGAGGAGTCTGCATTTACCCTGAGAACTGTCTGGGTTTTTTTTTCCCTATGTGAACATCAGCTACACATTCTGTGAATCTTGTCAACAAACATGTTGTCTCTAAAGCTAGGAAAAAGTTACCCATTTGGAAAGGTCATACTGCGTTTAAGAGTTTCAGCCAGCTGAGAGTGTGGTTCCAGGGTTTCTCACCGTACAGTCAGTGAAGCACAACATCCACTCCCTTTGAAGGTGATGCTTAACTTTTAATTTTCCTCTCTGCTGGAAGAAGGAGAACAGAGAGAAATACCAGCTTGGTGAGATTATATTTAAAAGGTTATGGAATGGAAGTTTGTCATTACTCAAGAAATGAACCCTAGGCTTTTGGCCATTCCTTCGAGCAAAATGCATGCTAGTTAATCCAGTTTGCTTTAGCTATTTAAATCTTAGTGGAATTAGTCAAAAAGGTAACTCTCTGTCAAGACACATCAATTCGCTAGCTCTTAGGGTCTCCCAAAACTGCCATGGCTGTTGTTGTACCAATTAAAAACTATCATGATTGAATTGATTGGCCACGTTCAAAACAAGGGCATGCGACCTAGTCCTTGCTAATTTTGTTATTAGTCCTTGTTATTGTTGTTGTGTGCTTCAATCTATTTCCGATTTGTGGGGAGCCTGAGGCAAACCTATCACAGGATTTTCTTGGCAAGATTGGTTCAGAACGGATTTATTCAGAGGGAGAGGCATTTTGAATTCTCAGCCAGAGAGCAATTTGGGCTCAGTAAACTACAAATCCCAAAATTCTACAGGATGTTGAAAGTATAGTGCAGAAATGGCCACAGTAAATAAAGAGCTACTTATGAGACCCAGAGTGGTATAGAGGATTGAGCATTGTACTATTGTTACCCCAAAAGCATGGGACCCCATGAGGTCCTCTATCAGAACATGTGATCAAATGTAAAAATGTGGAATTAATTTACTCAAATAAGAATATTGAAAAAAAGAGGGGTGATAGCAAAACCTTTCCACCAATGTCTGATGGGATCACTGCTAAAAGAGATCAGCCAGAAGACTTACAGTTTAATTTAAATGTGTTTTATTGGGGGAAAATACACGTACACACACAAAAAATAGTCACACACAAGCAATGATACAAGACTAACTGAAAAGAAAGGGAGGAGAATGGATAGAGGAGATAGAAAGGGATTGGGTTATATTTACCATCCAGAGAGAAGCAGAGAAGGACGAAATGGCTTTGGCTTTTCACCCAAGGACAGCAAAAAGTCTGAGTGACAACGTGGATCTCTGAAATGCAAATGTTGTGAGAGGGACCCAAAATTGAGGTCTCTTTATACCCAAAACCCTGCCCTGAAGTCATGATGTGTTGGTGACTTAAACAAAAGTTTGCAGGGTGGACAAAAGGTGACAGAATGGGTTGGTGGTTTTTAAATGTCTGAAGGAAACAAGTTGATGATTTTGACACTTAGGCTTGATGGCTGTGCGATTGGGGACCAGGAAGAAGTCACAGGTGGGAGGATAAGACAATTATTTATTTGGGGGAATCTTCCTGTTTTCGTGAGCCAGAACTGTCAAAACCAACAAGTCTCCTTGTGTTTTGGAGTTGGCAACAAATATTAGGTGCCAGAGAGTTAATCGCTGGTTTTATGGCTGTGTTTGAGGACAGGATAATATGTTTCTATAGGAAATGCACACAGCAGGGGTTTTGCCTGCTTTGAGCTAGACTATTGTTCTTACTGAAAGGATTAGCCTGGCTACTAATTTGGGTCCTCCTGGTTAATTCTTCAGTGAACTTATGACCTGGGTCATGTTAAAGGTCCACATGGCCCTTCCAGCCATAAGTTGTATATGATTTATATTTTATGCCAATTAAACATATCTACTAATTAATATATTTGCCAATTCTGCACAGTGCAGTTACACCGTGACCCTGGAGACCTGGGGTTGATTCCCCACTTGGCAGTGGAAACCCATTGAGTGACCTTGGGTGTGTCACACACACACAACCCCAGAAAACCTATGATAGGTTTGCCTTAAGGCTGCCATAAGTCAGAGATGACTTGAAGACACACAACAACAGCATGACAGAAAAACTCATTGCTTCCTTTTAATGTGTTGATTTCTCTCATGTATCTAAAATATATAAATAAATATCAGAAAATCCATGTTTGTACTGATGTGAATTTCCTGATTCAGCTAGATATCACAGACAACAGCTTTGGGGAGATAATTCTGTGAAATGACACACCTCTTTGCCTCAACTGTGTTATTTACTGAAGGAATAATTACCTTCCTCTCATTAGCCCAGGAGAAAGAATCTGAGAAGAACTTGTGTGACTTAAATTCTGTGTCCCTCTCAAGGAAGTAGAAAGATAAAATCAAAACGAGTTTTGTTGGTGGGGGTGGTATTTGGTTTAAAAGGAGGAATATTCACTCCGGTTTTTTGCTTGCATCACAATGGCTACTATTTTAATATGATACCATTCAAAATGGTAATGTTGAAAAGCACAAAGGCATAATAAAAATCATAATGTTCCTCCCTCAAAAAAAAGTTTTTAAAAAGTTGAATGGCTGAGGGAGGGAGATTTCTGATGAACCAATGCAAAGCTTCTAAGTGAACATGGATCGTCTATAGAGAATTCTTCTGGATGTTTTACAGGAATGACAGATTACGGCTGAATGGTATGGAGTTTATGGGAGATTGGAAAAAGGCTGAAAATGTAAATATATGTAATATATGTAGATATAGATATATATCCTTATACATGACTGTTATAGTGCTACTGTTATAGTGCTATTATTCCAGTTTCAACATCCTATGGAATCCTGGGGTTTGCAGTGTAGGGAAGGGCCAGCTGGCCCCTCCCTCAACTGCAAACCCCAGGATTCCAGAGCATGTTGAAACTGGAATAATAGCTCTATAACAGTCTAGTGCGGAAATGATCATAGATATATAGAGAGAGATTCAACAGTTTGAATGATTAATGATTAAGTAAGATTAGTAGTGTGATTAATAAATACATTGTCAAGATAATATGAAAACATACAATTTTAATAGAAGTTCTAATGTGGAATATATTACATTAAGAATAAAGACTTATACAAAAGTACAAGTAAATAAGCTATTTTGAAGGAAACTGACATATAAAGAGTCACTCAGCTCTTGAGAATAAGAAGTCGGGATAGAGGAAAGGGTTGTTAGGAAGAAATAAAATGAGGTTGTCATTGTTGTTGTAATATTTTAATATTATATTAACTTGTACATTGTACATACATTGTAATATTTTAATATTATCAGGTTATTTCTATATTGAGAATATTAAGATAAAATAGAAAATATTGATATATTTCAGGTTTTAAGGTTAAAAATATACCGTGGTGAATTGTTATACTGAGGGCCTTTCTGCACTACACCGTTATAGTGCTATTATTCCCCTTTCAACATCCTGTGGAATTCCAGGGTTTACAGCTTACTGAGGCCAAAGAGCTCGCTGGCTGAGAATTCTAAATGTCCCACCCTAAACTGCAAATCCCAGGATTTCATAGGATGTTGAAAGTGAAATAATAGCACTATAACAGAGTAATGCAGAAAGGCCCCTAGTTTAATCTATTTCTTTTCTTTTGTAAATAAATTGTGTATAATGAGTTACAGTAGAGTCTCGATTATCCTTCCTGCGGTAATCCGACATTCCGGATTATCCGATGTCGTGGCTGCTTGGGGGCGTGGCTGTAGGCATTTCCGCAACGGGCAAGGAGAGAAGGGCGAGTGAAGCCTCGCCCCAAAACATGGCCCCAAGCGCAGCAGCGAGCAGGTGAAAGACAACAAGTATTAGCGAGCTGACACCCATCTGGAGTGAGCCCACGCCCCGGGCAACATCCTTGGTTTTTTCCAGCCTTCAGGAGAGGGCAAGTCTGGACACAGCATAGCCCCACACGTCTGCTCCGTGCCAGGCGTCTGCTAACCCTCTCCCGTAAGGTAGCCAAGCAATATAAAGGGCAGCCCAGGACACTCAACTTGGGACAGGGGTAGTTTCCTGCTCCGACAGAAGAGTTCCCATCCAGAGCTGTTTTCCAGGAGCACTAGTCCCCCCATAGATATGCCTCCCAACCCTCCACTCTGGATGGGCTCTGTGGTGAGCCCCCTTGCTTTCAAGAGTTCGACCCACACATGATGATAGGATATGATATTACATTTGCCACTCACTCGTTGCTTCTTGGGCTGCTAAGTCTGCCTCTTTCTGCTAACTCCGTCCATCGCAAGGCTGTCCAGCAGCCGCCGATGAGAAATGCCTGCCTTCTCCAAAAAAAAGCCTCCCCCTCCCTCTCTGCCTCCCTCCCTCACTCCTTCTGACCCCCACCCCCGTCAATCCTTCAGAGGAAATCTCTCGGCTCCCTCTCCTTCCCTCTCCAGCCCGGCAGCGGCCTTGGGCGGCCTGGGCTGGCTGCTGGATTTCAGAGTCACCGGCCAAAAGCAGACGAGGGAGAGGAGTAGGAGAGCGGTGGCGGAGAAGGAGCTGGGCTGGGGCAAAGCCGGACGGAGAGGGTGAGGGTGGGTCGGTAGGGAGGAGGGGGAGAGCGCCAGAGGCAGGGAGGCGGTTTTTAAGGGAAAAGTTCGCCAGGCCAAGGGCTGCTTAGGTGGAACTCCAGGAGGGGAGGCTGGGATGGCCACAGGGAGGGGGGAACCCCAGCTCTGAGCTGCTGAGCTTTCCTCCTCGGCTTCTAGGTCCCTGATTCCAAAGCAGGGGCTCTCGGAAAGGGAAAGTTGCTGGGTGCCGGCTGAAGAGATCCAGACTCCGAGGACGCCGTGTCAGGAAGCTGGTGCCTCACTCTGTACCCTCTCCCAGGCTTTCTCGCTCGCTCGCCCTCCCCCCTCCCTCCCCCCTCTCTCTTTTGCTCTGCCTCTTTTTTTCCTCCCTCCCTCCCTGTCTTTCCACAGTCCGGAGAGGAAAATCGGCGACCCTCTGGATTATCCGACATTTTCGGCTATCCGACTATCAGCCCGCCCATTCATGTCGGATAATCGAGACTCTACTGTATTGTGTATTCTTTCTTATAAACTCTTTGTTTATATAATAGTTCATTTTCTTTGTTTATCAATAAAAACATTTTTTTTAAAAAAAATAAAGATACAGGACTTCAATGGAGAATAGCCTTCCACTAGGATTTTCTTACTCAGATATAGAAGTTTTCTCACCCAGGCCCTTTTCGCACAGCATTTTCCATGCAAAAGAGGGCCTGGAGCATCGCACAATTGTGAGGAGCAATCCACACAGTGCACTCACAATTGCATCATGCTCCAGGGGCCAGCAGGGACCAATCATGCACCTTTTCATTTTTGGCTAGAAGCTGAAATGGTGCACGATTGCACATTGCTCCTGGGCCCCATGTGCACTTACCTGGCGTGTGGAGCCTCCGGAGCCGTGCCAGTTGTGCTTCTTACCCAGCACAGCCTGGGAAGGTCTCAGGCTACACTGCGGAAGGAAGAGGCGGGGCTTTTGCACAAGCAGGCAGCTCGTGCAGAGGCGAAGAACCCTGGACGTGAGAGCCTCTCACCGGAAGCTACTCATGCAATCCCCGCACCCCAGCACCGGAAGACGGTAAGATGCAGAAAAGGTCCCAAATTCTGGAAGAAAATCAGGATGATGAACAAACCTGTGGTACACTGAATGTGTCTTTAAGGGGCCTGTCACAGAACTGTCTGCCTTTCCCCTGATACCTGCTTAGTGTGTCCCACAGAACATGGATCTGGTATTCTATGTCTCTCTGTAGATGTTGTAAGAAAACATATCCTAAGCTGCTTTGCAGCCAGAAAGGTACATTTCCACACACAGCTCATAATAAAAGGAAACTTAAGCTCCTTTGTTTTTTGAGCACTGACCTGAAAGCAGAATCTAGTACAGCACAGATGCAGTGATGCAAGTTGCCCTGAACTACTTTGGACTGAGGGCTGGCTCCTGTAACATAAAGAGTTCCAAAATAACACAAGACAGGAGGAAGCATATTTATGGTGAACAAAGCCCCCTCAGCAGAATGAATAGGTGGCCCCCTAAATGTAGCATGTCTGCCTTTCTACCTTTTGAAGAAAGTGGATACATGTACATTATCATCTACAGAACTTCCCTCTCCCCTCCTTATGCTCTATATTACACTGTATTGTCAGCCCCTACTTTGATTAGGAGTGAAAGCATGTTCAGACGGAAATCATCCCCTTTTCCAATTGCAAAGGAAATTTGATTTATGAGCTGCCATCAGTCTTTTCATTACCTCTTCCCTTTCTCAATGGAATTTGTTCTTGATGTTGGCTTCCTCCATTCCCTTCTTCCCAAGATATAAGACTCCACAAATTCCTATGGAACTTCTTCCACCTTTTCCTCACTAAAAGACATCTGGAATATGACCCTCAACCAAAGCCAAGAGTATGGGAGTTGTTCAGTCCTGCAGATATTGTTGGAATACAACTCCCAGAAGCTCTAAGCCAGGTGAGAAACACTGGGAATTGTAGTCTAGAAACACCTGGAAGGCCACACTGTTCCCATTCCTGGCTATGTCACTAGGTCAAATCTTTTAGAATGAATTAACATTTATTAAGCATGCATATAAGGAAAGTTATCACTTCCTCTTAAAAGCAGTTGTAAAGAACATGTGACACAGTAAGAACTGTTCTACAAAAGATTATAGAGTCTCCTTTGATAGAATGTTTTAAACAGAGGTTTGCCAACCCACTCTCAGGAGTGCTTTAGTTGCACATTTCCTATACTGGCCTGATGTTGGGCTAGATGGTCTTTGAGGTCACTTCCAACTCCATTTCCATACTACACTGTTATAGTGGTATTATTCCACTTTCAACATGCTGTGGAATTCTGGGATCTATAGTTTACTGAGGCCAGAGTGCTCTCTGGCTGAGAACTCTAAATGCCCCTCCCTAAACTGCAAAGCCCAGGATTCCAGAGGATGTTGAAAATGGAATAATAGCACTCTAACAGTGTAGTGCAGAAATGGCCATGATTCTGTGACTCTGCCTCAGTATGAGGGAGCATAATCAGCAGTATAAGATCTGCCCAGTTTTGTAAATGGTTTCACACAGTTACAGTTTGCCACAAGCTTAAAAAAAAAAAAAAAGGGACATACTGAGTAGTCAAGAACATTGTGCTCGGAGTGAAAAATGATCAAGAAGCACATTCGTACACACACGTATTTCAACTCCACATGAATTCTGACCTCTCCAGATATCAAAGCCAGAGAAGGACAATGTCTTTTCCTTGTATCTGTCTTGGCTCAGCACCTTTGCCTGAAAGAGAGTAATTCCTTTGGGGGGCGGGGGGAATCAGAGTGCATATCCGGGTTCCTTTTCAGCTGAACAAACAGGAAGTCCCCGTAAGACAGCAGGGCTGGATTACCATTGCCCATTTTAAAGTAAATGACACAATATACTTTCCACTTAAAGCAGGGATGGGCAACCTACAGCCCTACAGGTGGTGGATTGATCATGCTGGCTAGTGCTGGTGGGAGCTGTAGTCAAATAACATTTGGTAGGCCACACATACCTTATAGGATGTGCACTCAAAATAGCACTCACAAGCTCATTAACCTAACAAAACCAGTGCCGATGAAGCTGATTTATACCTCCCTTCCCCTCCCTCTTTGGTTGTACAATTTTTCAAATAATTTGGAACGTGCCATGTCCCGCAGAAAGCTGACATATCAGTATCATGGGAAAGACTCTTTAATTTCTTTTGTGGTTCTAGTTTGGCTCACTTTCTAATCTCAGAATGATCCACATATAAAATAGAAGAGATTTTTCAGATAAATTAAGTTTCTGGCCCTAGACTTCAACTGTTTTTAAGGTATTCATGGTTCCTAGGGTGGAGCAGCAGCCCAGCTGACAAGCCTGTGACTAAATGGAAAGCCCATAAGATCTCAAGATACTTCACAAAAGAAAATGATGACTGAACATCACCCTTACTTGGCTGATTTTTCACTGTCTCACAGCCTCAGAAGAATTTAACCAATTAAGTTGGTACAGTTGTATTTGGTGGTAGTTCATTAAGTGAAAGAAATGGTGACCTTTTTGATGAGGCTTCTGGTTTTAATAACATGTCTAGGATGAGGCATGTAATGGAAAATGACCTGTGGAGGGGAGCTTTTAATGGTATATTGTGGGTTGAAGGCTGCAATTTGCAAGGTGGAAAGACTCTTGTACCCAGGATTGGTTATTGCAACAGCAAGACTGCAAAGCTGTAGATGATGCATCTGCCAGATGATGTGTCCCCTGGGAAGCACAACTAGTTGTGGAAGTTCTAATGCAAATTCCTGGAAAACAATGGTTTCCAGGTAAAAATGAATGGCACCATTGCACTTTCTCCATTTCTGGGAATGGTAGCTATGCTCCTCCACTCAAAAAACAAAACAAAAAAAAGTCCTTATTTTAGGGGTGAGATAGCCAGTGTGGTATAGTGAGCATTGGAGACTCAGGTTTGATTCCCCACTTGGCCATTGAAAGTCACTGGCTGGCCTTGGGTGCATCAAATACACACAGCTCCAAAAACCCCATGATAGGTCTGCCTTAGGGTAGCCATAAGTCAGAAATGACTTGAAGGCACACAACAGCAACAACAACAACAACAAAAACAATAATGTCTAAATGAGAACCGGGTTCAGCTTAGGGTTGTCATACGTTGGAAACATCTTGAAGGCACACAACAACAACTAGCACTACTACTACTTCCTGGTTGGGCAATTGCACTGGTACCCTTTGTCATCTCAGGGCTACACTGCAGCTACTAATATTCCCAGAGCAACTGCAATTCCCATGAAACTTTTGGCAGTAAATGTGGCAGCTCTCAGTGCTGCAGGAGGATACACCTGTTACCACAAAACTTGGGTGACTCTGAGGTCCACCTATGATGCTAGTACCTCCATAAAATAGTGGGGAATACTAGCTCAAAGATTAGATCTTCAAGAGGGGGGTAACCTAACAGTGTTTTTTACACCTGTGTATAGAGGCACTAGTACAGGGAAAAACCAGTCTGAGATTCAAAAGTAAGTTTATTTGTTTTATTGGGGGAATTAACAATCACACAAACATACAAGATCTCCAAGCAGTTTTGCAATCACACAAGGCTAACTGAAGGAAAAGGGAGGAAAAGTTGGATAGTGAGAGTTTAGGGTGATGTGGGTCATATTTACCTATCCAGAAGTGAAGAGACAAGGTGACCAAGGGTCCAAGAGTAGTACAGACTGGCACCCTTTTTGCACCCTACCTTCGTCGCAGCAGTGAGGAGCGGTGCTCACACGAGCAGCCATTTGCGCGAGCCGCTCATGGCAGCCCTTCTGCCTCCTGCAGTGGCTTGCTGGTTGCGCGACCGTCGCACTAGTGCCCCTCCCCTTCCTTTCGCAGCGCAGCCTGGGAGCTATAGGCTGCATTGGGGGAGGAAGTGTGACCGGGGCAGCTTGTTCGGCACACCGCACGCAGGTAAGTGTGTGAGGGCCCCACGAGCATTGCACGACCGCGCAGTATTTTCAGCTTAGAGCTGAAAATAAGAAATGCGCGCATGGCCCGCTTTAGGCTAGTGAGCATTGCATGAATGGGAGTGTGTCGTACGGACCGATGCTCCCATTTACACGACTCTCAAGGGGCCCTCACGCAAAAAAAAAACCTGCATGCGAAAAGGGCCTGGGAATCAGAGCAGTGGAGTGACAGCCAGAATGCCAAAGTACTATTCTATGAACTATCTGGCTCAAAACCAGGGTTTAGATCTTCTTTTTCCACCCTGAGAGGGAAGGTGTTAATGACTCTCTGGCAGAGTAGACAATGGGGCCCAGAACGAGCTAATGGCCTTAGCATTAGATGACAAAGGGACTGATGGGAATCATGATAGCTCCTTAATGGTGGGACAGGTGAGGGGACAAAAGGAGAGTTTTGAAGGACAAAGGGAGAAGTTTGAAGGCAATCAGCCATTCCACAGAAACAGTTTCAGGTGCTATTGTTTCAGAAGGTCGAATCATTGAGGGACAACTGTGAGCCCATTGTCTGGAGCTTCCCCGACTATCACCCTTTTCGCACACAGTTTCTTTTGTGAGAGGGCCCCTTGAGCATCGCGTAAATGGGAGCAGCGTTCCGTACGACGCACTCCCATTTACGCGACGCTCATGAGCCTAACGTGAACCGCACACACACCTTTTCATTTTTGGCTTCAAGCCGAAAATGGTGCACAGTCACGCAAGGCTCCCGGGGCCCGCACACACTTACTTGCACTGCGGTACGTTGTCCCAGGCATGCCGGTCGCGCTTCCTCCCTCAGCACAGCCTGCAGCTCCCAGGCTGCACTGCGGAAGGAAGGGGCGGGGCGGTTGCGCAACCAGGAAGCCAGCTGCGGGACGAAGGAGCAGCGAAGAGAGCACCTCGCGCAAGAACCTCCTTGCGCAAACGGCACCCCACATCTCCGTGATAAGGTAACGTGTGGAAAAGGGATATGACCTAGCCATGCCCTGAGGCCTTGATCTGACCTAGTTTTGCAATGCATGGGTGCAGCCAGTTCCTCTTTGCAAATAAGCCTTCCAGTCATAGCAGAATATAATGTATATCTCATGCCAATTAAATATTTGCCAATTGAACCAGGTACGGCCAGGTACACACCATACAGTGGAGCTCCTGAGTATCTCCTTCCTTTCTAATAGGGAAGGATTATTAAAAGGCTAAGAAAGGTGTGGTGGTAGTAGGTTTGGCAATGGTGCTTAATTTTGACAGCAATAGCAACAAATAAGGACCATGGGTGTTGCAAAAACACATGATGCTCAAAGGCAACTTGTTGCCCATTCATTTCTTACTGGATGATGCTCTGATATATAAAACAATGCCACTCTGTAAGGTATCAGTAATCTCCAATAGAAATTCCTTATAGTAAGGCCAAGGAATTTTGTGATAGCTTGATAGAGCTATGGAGTGTTCTTTGTTGCATGATCACATTCTACATCTTAGAAAAATTATTTTTTGGAATACAGCTCCTACTCAAATTCCCCACCAGCAGAGTCACTGGCCTTCTTAGCTGAGGATTATGGGTGTTGTAGTCCAAAAGCACAACTGGCAAACTGGAAGGGGAATGAACTTAGTTCAGTTCTTGAGCTCTGGTTTGTTTAATTGTGAGTGTATGCTTTTTGTACCTGATTCTATTTTCTGCAGAGTGCGTGCAAACATTTTGCTGCCTAGAGCAAAGGATAAGATTGTGTCCCTCCTCCAGTTCATGTGCAGAAGTCAACTGAAGTGGCAGTTCTATCTTCACTCAACAGTATGAATGATAAAGGGCCTTCCATTGCTCCCCAGGGACAAAGTATGCATGAATTACATAGTTCTGTCCTCTTAGAAGGAAAACACCAGAGCTTTCAAGCAGAAGACCTGGCTATCCCTCTCCCTTGTACATCTATACCAGTGGTGGTTGGCTCAGTCTCTCTAATGCTAGAACTTGCCCTGGGCGGTAGATTTCATGGCTCTGGCTGAAAACAAAGTACTATTAGACCTCCACATTTGCAGGTTTCACTTTTGCAGATTTGATTATTCATGGATTATTTGCTGTCAGCTCTGCTGCCTCCCTATGCCACTTTTAATAGGGACCGCAAGCCTCATGAGACTAAGAAACTGCAAACAAGGCTTGTAAGCCTCTCTTAAAAATGGTGTTGGGCAGCAGTGGAGGTGGTAGTAAGTCCCACCAGCCACCCAGTTCTGCCTTATGAAGGAATCCTGATACCTCAGCGAAATCCACAATGGGTTGAATATGGTGATTATACTTTTTTTTCTGTGTTAAATATGGACCCTTTTCGCACCTTACCTTTTTGCAGAGTTGGAGGGTGGAACTCGCACGAGAAGCTGTCCTTTCGCATCCCTGCTGCTTGGACCCCGCAGCAGCTTCCTGGTCATGCGAGTGCCCTGCCCACGCCCCACCCCTTCCTACCACAGTGCAGCCTGGGAATTGAAGGCTAGCGCTGAGGCAGGAAGCGCGACCAGCATGGCTCAGGAGGCTGCGCACAGCAGGTAAGTGCACTCCACACCCCTGAGCATTGTGCAACCATGTGGCATTTTCAGCTTGAAGCCAAAAATTAAAAAATCTGTCAGCGGTTCGCGTCATGCTCTTGAGTGTAAATGTGAGTGCATCATGCAGACTGCTACTCACATTTACGCAACACTCAAGGGGCCTTTTCGCTTAAGAAAGGCCATGCGAAAAGGCCAATGGTTTGGGAAGGCCCAGAGTTATTCACGTCCTGTACCCCTAACCCTAGCAAATACAGAGGGATGACTGTAGATCTTCCAAGCCTGACATGCACTTTCTATTGACATATACCCACTGACTTCAATTCAGCTCAAGCAGAACAGATCCTACAAAATAGTTGCTGTGTTGACATATAAGCAACCTGTATAAAGTTAATAAAGGCAGGTATAGCCTAAGACCATTGGGTGGAGTATGGAATACACTATTATTATTATTTCTCCTATAATTTATCCTTTGTTTTCCTGATTATATATAATAGCTATTATTGGAGCTGCAAAGATGATAACTTGGCATCCACATTCTGCCCTGTTTGGCAAGCCACCATAGCTACATTTTAGAGCACTGCTGTAGGCCAAGTTTGGGTAACTAAAAGCCTCAAAATGTTCTTGGCCTGCAGTTCCCATAATTCTTTTCCATTGGCAATGCTGACTAGGGCTGTGGGAACTGTAGGACAAAAAAAAAACCCAACAACATATGGATGGTTGCAGTTTCCCTCTCTCTCTGTAAGTGATTACAAAAAAAAGGAGAAGAATCTTTCAATATTCAAATCTACAGTGGCTCCAGAACCTCAGATGGCCATTGCTTCTCCTCAACAAGAACAGTTATAATAAAGGCTTCCTGTTTGGTTGAGGCTTTGCCTGAGCCATGACTGGGTCTTTACTGGTTACCAGAATTGGGCTTGTTCCCTGCTCTAGTTCCCTGCTTCCCATCCAGGTAACAGTTCGACTCGGGTGGCCAAGAAAAGAGGAAATATGTCAAAAATGACAGATTCATATCTTTATGTATATTTCATATAGAAATGTACATAGGATAATTTTGGATGAAATAATATGCATTCATCAGAATAGGAATTGTGACGCGGGGAGCTTGGCTGCCACCTGTACAGTCATATGGCCAGGGATAACTGCTGATGAGAGGTTTCAAAGTCCTTGTGCTCTTATATTTCTTCATCTTTAAACAGGACTTGGAATGGACAGCGTTTCAGATGGAGAACACCTTCAGAGGACTCTTGACCACCCTAAATTGGGCAATGACAGATGCTAAGCCAAAGCTTTTTCATGAATGTCTACAACTGCCTCCTATGTTTGGTGCTGATAAACACAGTCATGTTGTTCCTATGCTATCTGCAATCATCCATAGATGTATTAGAGCAGAGCTTTCCAAACTGTGTGCCATAACATGTTAGTGTGTCAGTTGCAGTTTGTAGGTGTGTTTCACAAATGTAATGGGTGGAGGGGCTGCTTCTCCCACCGCCCTGGGCCAAGGAAGACCTTGGCAAGGGTGTGGTAGGCCAGGCCTGGGTGAAGGGGCTGCGTCCACTTACTGGATTACTTGCTGAATTACTATGTCATGAAATGATGAATGTCTAAAAAGTGTGTCACCAACATGAAAAGTTTAGAAAGCTCTGGATTATAGTGATCCATAGATTGGGAATAAACCCAAAGATAACTTCCTTTTGAACAAAGTCTGTAAGACCTTCCTGTGGGACACAAGCACCACCTTTTGGTAATTTCTCATAAGGTGAGACAATCTCCAAATTACAACCTTCTTAACACTCCATGGTGAAATCTATCCATTTAGTGTCACTAAATTATAAAATCTATCTTTATGTTCTCTCTCTTCAGCTTCATATCCCCTTTTTGCCCTCATTCCATTCAAACTCACTGCTGCTTCATTCTACTGATGTTGACAACCCAAGTGGTTCTACTGAGGATATCTCAATGCTATTTCCAAGGGAATGAAATACCCGTAAACCAGAAATGGATATCAGTAAACAAAATTACAAAGATTGCATAAATGGCAGTTTGAAAATGAAGACAAGATAATGAGAGGAAACAGGAAGAAGGAGAATGATGGCAAGAGGTAATGAAACAAACAACACATTGAAATTTGTGGAGGCTCTGTGAGGCCAGTATTTTTTCTTCAGTATTTTAGTAGGTTAATCAGAGAGTATTGGTGCAATACTAGATACAGCTCCCTCATAAGAGCATATAAGGTTATACAGAGAAGAAAGATTATTACATAGTTGTTTCACTGATTAAAGTGTGCTTAGGCACATTTTTCAAATTTTTCAAATCATGGGGAGGAGGCTCCCAAGCACACTGCAGCTACTCTTCAGCATCCGGGAATATAGGAGCAGCCAGAATACACTTGGGCACCTGTCCATCACGAACCTCTGATCAGTAACAAGTAATGTGGCTCTGTGCTTACAAACCACCCACCTCTGGTATTGTTGCAAATCCATGGTGTAAGCACTTTCACAATGTGCCCAAAAGTCTGTATATTGAAGTAGTTGGAGAATATGTTGACACATGCCAGTAACAGATGCTGGCCAAATTTTGTGTGTTGCATTTGCCATTTACTTGCATGGGTTGCTCAGAAGATAGAGCTGCACCCACAAACCTCCTGATTGTTGTTGAAAACCCAAGATAAGAGGCAGGGAAAGGGAGCAGACAAAAGGGAGGATCTCAGTTGTTAAAATACAGCTGAATTTTTTAAAAAGTTTTAAAATGTGTAGTGAAAAAGTACAAAATCCATCAACTAAAATCCCCTTCCTCAGTAGCCAGTGAATTGCCCAAAGTCTCCCTCTATCTATCTATCTATGTATCTATCTATCTATCTATCTATCTATCTATCTATCTATCTATCAATCATCTTCCTGCTGGTAGAAGGATGACAAAGAGAGGGACAGATTAGCTTTCCCTTGAAAGGGAAAGGGTATTTCACAACTGGGGAGCAACCACTGAAAAGGCCCTTTTCCCATCCCTAGCTTCAAGTGGAAACAATCAAAACTAAGTAAATGATAAGAAGTAATGGGTCTATCTGTGTCAGAGGTGAGCAAAGTAGAACCCTACATCCCTTCCTGGATTGTTTCTGCAGCATTCAGCCCCTCCAAATTCTCTCATCAACCCTTTTTTTTTCCTGTAAAAAAAGGAGTGAATTTACTCTGTGTTGCTTTTTAAATTGCTTGCCGACCCATCCTACCCTATTGATACTTTAAAAAAAATCTTCTTTTTCAAACTCACAGTTGGACACTTCTAGTTTTGTTTTGTTTACATTTTGGTCATTAAATTTTGGGCAGCCCTTAGAGAATCCCAAAGGCATAAAACTAGCTTCTAGACCCACTGCAGTTGCCTAGGTCTGTTTTATAGGCCCATTCTGCTCTCTGATGCTCCACCAAGCAGAGCTCCAACACCTTCATCTCAGCACCTTTCCCAGGTATCTTTAGTACAGCTTGAGCATCCTTAATCCAAAAACCCAAAATCCAGAATGCTCCATAATCCAAAGTGGGTAGCTGAGATAGTAATACCTTTGCTTTCTGATGATTCAATGATTCTCCACCATTTAATCATAGATACCCCCCCAAAAAAAGCCATCTCAATTCATTTGTAGCATCCCAGCACTTCAAAGCTTCATTTAATATGAAAAATGGTTAACCACAGTTTGTGATGTACACATGTTTTTAGATAGCTACATTTTTCCCCAACCACTGCTTTGTTGCACCAGCACAAGTAAACTATCTACTTTTATCTAAAGGCTCTGAAAAATTACTCCGTCAGTTGATTTGCAGCATCAAAGTGTCACTTAAAAGTCAGCAAAACCTGGGTGGTTTAATTTAGCAAATGTTGCTCAGGGATCTTGGGATATTCATTTGAGCAGGACTCCCAAGGCAGAGTGAGCTGAGTCAAGCCAAGGGATAGCATGGATTTTTATGCACAAAATAACAGCAAGAGTCGATTTTCGGCTGTGCATGCTAACAGGTCTTTCACACTGCACAGATATAGTGCTATAATACCACTTAAACTGCAGAATTCCATAGGCTGCATCCTATGAAATTGTAGGGTTTTTAAATTGGTGAGGCATGAGAGTAGTCTGCTTGGGAATTCAGAAGATCCCTTCCATAACTGCAAATCCCAGGATTCCATAGGAAGTTGCCATGGCAGTAAGAGTGAAATCAAAGTGCTATAATTTTAAAAAAATATTAAAATATGTCCAAATATACATCAATGTGTATTCAATTTCTTTACAAACATTTCCAATTAAATATATCTAAAATAATTTCCCCTTTTCTTCCCCCTTATCTGTCTTCCATCTTATTGCTTTTCACTTGATTTATGACTTATGTTGAATATTGTTTGTCTCTACAAATTGTTCTCCTTATGTTAATCTAACCCATTTTCGGTTATTTACTATATATAATACTATATTTTTGTAAAACTTTAGACATGTTAAGTATCCTTTCAATAACTTTATCTGTTAATAGCTTCTTTTCTGACATATTCCAAAATTAGCTTCCAGTCTTTCTCAAATTGTTGAACTGATGTCTGTTTTAATAACATCATTTTTTCCATTTCCATCATGTCCATTAGTTTTAGTAGCTAATCATCTACCAGAGGTTTGTCATCAGATTTCCAACTCTGTGCAAAATTGATTCTTGCTAATATAATGATATATAATGTTAATTTAAAGTTCTTTTTTGGTACAGAGTGGTTGTTAATCATATTCAACAGATATAACTCAGGTTTTAATTTTGAATTTACTGGCAAGGGGTTTCAATGTTAACGTAAATATTTGTTTCCAGTATTTTTTTGCTTCAGAACAGAGCCACCATATGTGAAAGAAGGTTCCTCTTTTTTCCCCAAGTGCTATAATTATCTAGCATGAAAGGGCCCTAAATGTTACAGGACAGGTGGTATCTGAACTTTTCCCTTCCATTCAGGAGACAAGGCAGGCAATGCTGAAGAACCGTTTTCTCCTCTTATTCAGAGCTTCAAAAAGTTCCTTTTTTGGATTGTTCATGATGGCTGGTGAATTTGAAGAGGTGTCGTGTTATGGTTTGAATGGTGGACTACAAGTCTGGACACCAAGGTTCAAATCCCTTCTTGGCCATGGGAACCTACTGCCAAGAAAACCTTAAGGTCATCATATGTCAGAAATGCCTTGAAGGTACACAGCAATAACAAAAGCCCAAAATAGTAATTCTTCAAACTCTGCTCCTATTCATGCCTCTGCCAGCTGGTAACACTAATGTAATGCAACCATGGTAACAAAAAGGAATCCCTGGTTCTAATCTAGGTACCAAGCAAAGGAAGAGGCTGTCCTGCTATTAGGAAGAATGGAGCATTCATCAGTCAATGGAACCTTCACCAGCCATTGTGAAAGGATAGCAAATTGTGGGTTATTTAATTTGTTAGTGTTGTATTTTTACTGCTAAAGTTAGGGAGAGGAACTTGATGGGTCTCTAATTTCCTGTGCTGAGTTAACTTGGCTGATTTTGGATACAAGGCATCTTAACTTTGGTGAGTGGAAGGGTACCATTTGCTATTCTGTGTCAGGAGACAAAATGTCTAGGGCTAACCCTGCAAGTAATAAAACCAGTCCATGAACTATGGTGATTATTAAACGGTGCTACCATTATTAAATCAAAGCACTGGAAGGTACAATCTCAAAGTTCATCTAATCAAACCCATCACTGCAGGGCCTGCTATCTGGAGCCATCAAACAGAGAAAGAAGCCTACCACCTCCTGAGACAATCTGTGCCTCAGGGTGTTTTTCATGGTGCTTAGTAGAAAGCCTCTTATTGTAACTGGTAACCACTGGCTTGGGAGCAGTACTCTGGAGCCACTGAGAATAAATTCATCCTGTCATCTATATTTGAAGATTGCTATCATAACATTTCTCCTTCATTTTTGCTCCAGACAAAATAGGCAAAAGCCAGAATTTTCTAGGGCAGTTACAAATGTATAGCTTAGAGTTACACACTCATTACTGTTACATATTCATGAGAGCAATTTCTGGTGCAAGTGGGAATTATGACAGGAGTCCTGCTTCTGTCTGTTGTACAGAAATTTCTCATAGGAGAGGGTGGAAAAAGTAGCCAGCTGCTTCCCAATCAGCAGGGGAACAGACCCCGCAGCGATTGCAGCACCTGCTTTCCAGTAAGTAGGGATTGGGAGAGTTGGGCTGGGATTGTGTTGCTCTGTAACTGCAGTGCTTATGCATATGTATATATCTCCATTACAGGATTCCAGCCATCAATTCTATATGTAATCCCAATAAATGCTCTCAGAATTGGATGACTCACAGGAGTGAGTCATTGAAGTTTACCATGAATCTCACCTCTACTCCTTCTACTACGGAAAGGTGGAATGTTGTATTGTTAGGGTCTAAAGCGAACCACGTTTATCATGTATTTCCAGTATCAGAGTTCACCAGTAGCTGAATCCAGTACAAGCTTTCCCCACTTGTCTGAGGTTAGGAATTGGAGCACTGGAAGAAAATGGAATTGGTTGAAAAAGAGAAGCCTTGTACTTGTGCATGAAGGATCTATGGAGGCTCACTTAGGATCGATCTCACACATGCTGCTTGCAGAGTCTCTCAGTTGACTTAATGCTTTTTTTCTTTGCAAGCAGCAGACACATGCAAGTGGTTGCAAATGAGTCTCCATAGGCAAGAAGAACTAATGAAAGAGAGAAACTCCACTTGCATTCATGGAATCTGTCTTTAATTTGGAAGCATCAAAAGAGCGAGTCATCAGATAACAGGATGTCAAAAAGTGGGGACTTCCTGTACCAGCATTCAGCCCTAGAACATCGGAATACGGCTTTCCTCAAGGAAGTTCAGCTTGCATTCTCCTGACCAGTAACTGTAGAGTGTTCTCCAAGCATCAGAGTTTAGGCAAGAATAGGTGCATAGCCCATGGACAGCATGATGCCCACCAAAGCCCCAATTCCTGAGACTCCCATCTCCAAGTGCCCCCCTCCATGGAGAAATTAACCTCAAGAAAGTGTGGTTATCAGTTTTAAGGTTATTTCAAAACAGTAACATTGAGAGCCAAAGCCATACTCCTTTTTCTTTTCCAAAACCGGAGCCATCTGAATGAGTCACAACCCTGTAAGGTAAAGTAACAGAGATTGACTAGCTCAAGGTCACCATGTGAGTTTTTTTGTGTTAGTGAGGATTTGAACCTGGATCTCACAAGCCCCAGTCCAGTACTGTAACCACTATAGCAGAAGTGGGGGAAATGTTGCCCATGGGCCACAGGTGACCCATAGAGACTCAAAATACAACCCTGGAATATCCCCAGAGTCCTTTAAAAAAATTAAAAATTGGCCAATTTCTCATCTAAAAAACTCTTCCCAAAGGCTCAAAACCAAAAAGCAGCAGTTCCACCCTCTCCCATGCACACCTTAGAAACATGCCAGAACCCCACCAGCCAAAATCAAGCTCATAGTGACAGTCTAGGGTCAGTGGTGCGCCCATGTAGCCCCCCAGGGTATGGGAGAAAAAATAGCTCCTAACCATTTCACCATTTTCTACTGGTGCACAACACCCTACTAGCCTTTACCTCAAGACCTGGAGATGACCCTTACTAACTGTGATCAAGATAACTTCAACTTATGGCAATTCTATGGATGAGAGACCTCTAAGTCACCCTATCTTCAGCTGCCCCGCTCAGGTCTTGCAGACTAAGGGCTGTGTCTTCCTTGATTGAGACTCTAGCCATTTGTCTTCCTCTTTTCTTACTGTCTTCCACCTTACCAAGCATTATTGTCTTTTCTAGTGAGTCATGTCTTCTCATGATATCACCAAAGTACAACAGCCTTAGTTTAGTCATCTTGGCTTCTAAGGAGAGTTCAGGCTTGATTTGTTCTAGGACCCATTCATTAGTCTTTTTAGCAGTCCAGGTTATCTATAAAACTATCAGCTTTCTTCACTGTCCAGCTTTCACAACCATACATAGAAACTGGAAATATGATGGTGGTGAAATATGATAGTGAAGAAAGCTGTTCTAGTCCTAGCCTTCTTCTGATTTCTTGACTGCAGTCTCCATTCTGATTAATGACTGAGGCACTTACCTTCTCATAATAGGCATCCCTTTTTGTCCTTTTTCATGAAAACTTATCACATTAATATATCCAAGGTTTCAAAGTGGTTTGGATGTACTTCTTCCCATCTGCATTCAGTCTTCACAACAATGATTGCATGAGGTAAGTTAGCCTCAGAGACAATAACTGGCTAAGGTCCACCCATGGGGAGTTATGGCTCAGTGGTGATTTGAAACCAGGTGTGCAATGACAAAAAAGCCTTTGTGTTTTGTATGACGGGAAAGAATGCTTTATTAGTAGCTTGCAGGTAAGGCATTGATTAAAAAGGTTACATAACTGTGCAGCTTCACATCTGCAAAAGTTTCATGTGCAGTTACTCATATACATAAAGAACACAGTACTAAAAGCGCATGAAAATATTTATGTGTTAAACTCTCTCAGTTGTGTCCAGGCTACGTCAGATTTGGGGTGCATTTTGGACAATCTGTCCTTTTCAGTAGGTAGATTGCTTGATCTGCTCACGAGAAGAGACCACCTTCCCATCTTCAACCTCCTCAACAATCATGCGAACTTGGCGTGAGGTCTTTGACACTGCAAGAGAAAGGGATGTGTGAGAAAGCACTTCAGCTTTGGAATTCATAACCAGAAGAGAGTGGTGGCTTTCGTATCCATTGGCTGTTTAACCCCATTTAAGTTTTAGTCTTAATTTTAAAGGAGCTATCCACAGTGCTGAAGCTATTTGGCAGATACAGTTAAGCACCTTGGGTAGCTCATTTCAAGTTGAGATGGAATATCAGAGCAGACTCTCTGCCTCCCTGACATGGAAGCCACCACTGTTCATAATACCATTTGCAAAAAATCAGTTTGACAGGTAGAATAATCAGGACAAGGGCAAGCTGAGTACCTAGGGAATCTATACTGAGTCCTAAACCAATTAAAAGGCTGTTCTGGAGCCAGGCAGAACTCAAGGGAACAAGAAATATTGGAAGACCAGTATTGCTTTCTGGGTTTGAACAGAATGGGTAATGCTTCCACTTCTAAATGTGCACACACAAAAAAAGTTTTTCACAAACAGGGTGGATGAGTTCCTGTTCCTGATAAGTAGTTGGAAGCAGAGAAGCAAAGAGTTACATGTAACAGTTATCTGTAACAAGCTACCCTTGGGAGGGTGTAGCAAAGTTACATTTCATGAGACAAGCAGGAATGAAGTTGTGTCACTGATGTGTAATGTTTTCCAGTTCTTTCTTAAAAATTACTTTAAAATTACTTTCTAGGGGGTTGGATGCATTTTGACAGGGATTTTTCAAGAATTATGCCATTTCTTTATAAGTCCTAACATGACTTAAATGATTAAAAGTGACAATGTAATGTAACAGTAACTAATAGAACAAGTTGTTTTTCCAAAATTTTAATGAGTAGCAACAATAAATTCCTTTTTCAAACCAGGACTGGGAAAATTATAAAAGTAACTTTCTAAATTTTGCTTGGAAGAAAAAAACAGGCTCCTGTTACATTGTCAGAGATAACTAACCTTCTTTCTATTGTTTTGACCCATTTTGTGTCCTTAGGGGAAAGTAGGAAAGGGAAGTAATTGACAGTGTAGTCATCGACATGTTTATACAGAAGAAGTCCCATAAATGCTTTCAGAGGTCAGAACACAGCAGAAATGGAGAAACTTCAATTGTTCTGACCTACAGCTCTTATCAGCCCTGCCCAACATGGCCAGTAGTAAGGGATTATGGGAGTTGTAGTCCAAAAATCTTGAGAGTTAAGCACTCCTCATCCCTTACTTGCAGGAAGACTAAGCAGAGTTCAGACCCTTTCACCTCTGAACTTCTGTTTTCAGAAGGCAACTGTTGGGTATTGATTCAGCCAAACACAATAATCCCTCCTTACCCATGAGGGATATGTTCCAAGACTCCCCATGGATTCCTGAAAATGCAGATAGTACTGAATCTTATCTCTTCACCAGAAGCAGCTCTCTAGTATTGCAGGGACCATACATAGAGAGGCTTCATACTGCCAGATAATATGAAGCCTCTCTATGGTCCCTGAAAAGTTAGAGGGCTACTCCTGGTGATGCCAGAACTCTTTCCTGTGGCAGTGTTGATGGAGGGGCAGTTAAAGGGGGGATGCAGGTGGGCAGACAAGGTGTGGGTGGCAAGACCTAGAGCAGGTCGCATGCGCGCCTTCTCCCAGAAACCAGGGGAAGGGATTGGGGCAAAAAGCTTTGAGGCCCCTCCCTAAACTGCAAAGCTCAGGATTCTGTAGGATGTTGAAAATGGAAAAATAGCGCTATAACAGTATAGTGTGGAAATGGCCAGAATTGTGCATACAATTGGAACATGGTGCTTTTAATTTTTTAGTCAAAAGTGTATTCTTACCATCTTTTCCAGAAATAGCTGCATTGTACTGGGAAGTGATGCTGCAAGAAAAGAGATGGGGAGAAATTAAAAACAAGACAGCTTTTCTAGGGATCCAGTGGGAAAACTCAATGAGAATCTAATGTAAGATACTTTTTTAACTATTGGGATAAGTATGCTATCTAGGACAATTAAAGAATTATCAGTGGATTAATTAATACCTTTTACCCAAATAGCTGATGATGCAATTTTTTAAAAAAAGTTCTTACGGCGATTGCCTTTCTAGACAGTGAAGAATGATGGAATAACTTGCTATTTAAGGAACAAGGCTATCCTCCCATAGTTTCAAGGAAATTCCATCTTCAATGTTTTATTTGCCCCTTATTACAGTAACACCAGAGTCAAAATAATCTCAGAAAATCAAGGCACGTTCTCTTAACTCTCAGCCCTGGAGATGAAAGTTTTCCTTCACCAATTACTAATAGCTGTCATCTGTCAACAAAACCAATCCATTTACTAATCAAACTGATTAAATCTTATAGCCTTAAGCCCTTCTTTGCAATTAAAGAGATAGTACTTAGCTTCATATTAATAGGGCTTTACACAGTCTTTGAACACGGCTTTAGTTCTCTCTAGGGCACAGAGAGAGAGCCAGCATGGTGAAGTGATTTGACCATTGGACTATGATCCCAGTGATCAGAGTTTGATTCCCTGGTACATCACACACTCTCAGCCCCAGAAAACCCTGTGACAGATACGCCTTAGGATCACCATAAGTCAGAAATGACTTGAAGGCAGACAATAACAAGGACACAGAGGGGGAAAGTATGACCTTCTGGGTGTTGTTAGACTGCATCTCCTATTATCCTCTGCTAGTGGCTCCATAATTTTACTTTCTGCTTAATGATATCCATAAAATTATGATAGTCATAAAAATGATACCTGTAACAGTCAGTTTTTATATTATTTCATTACTATCTGTTCTCATCTCCAGAGATGCAAAATTGGTGAAAAGTGACCATTTGAAGCCTGGGAAAGTTTTGCAGGAAAAGGAATTCTGCAGTTGCGTAGCAACAGGGGCACAGCGGGGGCAATTCACCCCGAGCAGCAATGTTTTTGGAGCATCTTGGCCTGTAGCCACACCCCTGTGTATCCTGGTCATGCCCCCATGCACCACAGCCATGCCCCTCATGGCGTAGCCCCACCCCTCCTGCCCCCACTCCACACAATCCAGGCTCCTGGAATTCTGCCACTGGAGTTCTGGTTTGCAGCCCCGAAAGATTTTGCCTAAAACAAGAGCTTTGACATGCAGACTGGCAAAGTTTCACATGGAATAGAAGTTCTAGTGTACAGACTGTCCATCGTTTCTTTAAGAAGAAATTATTGAAATGGCAAATTTAAACATTTTTCCTACTGTCATTGGTATATACAAATTAGTTTTTTGAAATTGCTAATGATTAATAAAATAAATACAGCCTTTTCAGAGTACCATTCCAAGCTCTGTACATATATATATATATGAGGTGGATGACAAGAGGAGATTAATTAAACCAGAATACCATATTTTCCATAATACCCAGTGGCAAAATTGACAGGTATATCTTTTGTCAAGACTATTGATAGCTAAGAAGACAGTGAATGTTTACTGAATGGTTAGGAAATAGTGGGATATTTCTAAAAAAGAAATGCCTTTCTTTACTTCTTCCCACAATCTAAAGATGATCTCATAAAAAGAAATGGAATAAACAGCACTTAGAAACAGGGGCATAGAGTGAGCAATATGAGTGTTGGGCTCAGTAATGAAATGGCATTTGGGGGTACTGTCTGTCTCTGAAGATCTGGCCCAGGAGAATGCTATTTTGCTACTGGAAGGTTTAAGCTGTGTTCCTCTACCTATACTCAATCTATGTATCTGAATATATACTCAGCTGTTACTGAACACTGTAAGCCTTCTATGACCTTCCTTTTAAGAGATACCAGTCCCAAGTAAGAACTTCATCTCTGTTGCTTTAATGAGTTGGTGCAAGCATAAAAATATTGACTCGCAGCTAGTTAATGGCCAAAAACCCTGTTGGCATCAAAAGGTCCTCGCCTGCTTTCGGAAAGAGAACAGGAATAGGATGGGTGGAGCCCAGCTTTTCATGGAACAGAGCAGACTGGGAGCAGCCAGCAAAAAGGCCCTGACTCGTGTAATTCCTAAATGTATCTGGGAAGATGGTGGGAGCAAGAGAAAACCTTCCTCTGACAATCTCAAGGCTTGGACAGGCTCATAGGGGAGATATCAATCTTCCAAACAGTCTGGATCAAAGCTGTACAGGTCTTCATAGGCCATTTCTGCACTAGACTGTTATGGTGCTATTATTCCACTTGCAACATCCTATGGAATCCTGAGGATTGCAGTTTAGGAAAGGGCTTACTGCAAACCCCAGGATTCCATAGGATGCTGAAAGTGGAATAATCACACTATAACAGTCTAGTGTGGATAGTCATCACCAGCACTTTCAACTCCCTACCCCCTGCCCTGTACATACTGAGCTTCCTCTCCCTCCAGCAGGCGGCGGTAGGTGGCAATCTCCTGTTCCAACCGGGTCTTGACATCAAGAAGGATCTTATACTCCTGGTTCTGGCGCTCCATGTCACACCTCAGCTCAGCCAGCTGCTCTTCCACACTGGTGATCAGGGCCTGGATCTGGCTGAGCTGGGCACTGTAGCGGGCTTCTGTCTCTGCCAAGGTGCCTTCCAGTGCTGCTTTCTGCAGAAAAATAATTGCAAGGGGGAGGTTGTCTGAGTGAGTAGTCTGGGAACAATGAGGGGTATCAGGAACAACATCAAAGATCTCAGGCCTTGAAGTACAGTCAGCTGACCTCATGGAAATGGTTGAGTTAGCATTTCCTTAACAAAGGATCTATTTCCCACCTTTAGAAACTGGAAATAGAATGAAAAACATCATGTCTCAAAAATCCATACATTTCTGAAGCTGGCAAGGGAAAACATGATGACATATTAATTATGTTCAAGTGTAATTGTAATCAACAGGATAGATTTTGTGGTCCCATTAGGTACAAGTCTAAGGGAAATCAGTGGGATAAATTTAGTGATCACTAACTTTCTTTGGGTTGTAGCCTTTGAGTTCTGTATGTTTATCTCTGTCCCACTGCCTGCTAGGATTTAATCTGAGATTACTAAATTGTGGGAGATTCTGGGATTTATAATCCAAAAAAGAAGTGTCCCAAGCTCTAATATGTCTCTCTCTCTCTCTTTCTCTCTCTTCTTTTATCTACAGTTCCTTCCTCCCTTCCTTCCTTCCTTCCTTCCTTCCTTCCTTCTTTACTTTTCCTTTCACTTTCAATTTTACCTATGGTTTTCTTCTCAAAGGTATGCAGGTATTTTGGATAATTGGAAAAGCCTATGTGCCAATAAATATAGAATTGAATATAAAACAATTTAACTCCAACACTAACAAGTACAAAGCGATAGTACATACCTCTTGGGCTACTGATTTCTGATTTTTTTTAGTCCAGGTATAATAGCATAGTATATTACCAGTAATAAATAGATGCTTTTAAACTGGAGGGGACATCTGGATGTGAACCAGCGACAAGAATCAGTAACCCAAGAGCTTCTATTTATCACTGAAAATTCATGGACAGTTGTGAATAGATTGAAGAATCCAGTGCACGAGATTTTCTACAGGACTTTTCTAAAGTTTTGCCTACAATGCTTGTTGAAACTGACTAGTTCTTGTAACATTATTCCTGTTCTTGGTATTGTCATTGTAAGTGTCTATATTGTCTGTTCAGCATCTGTATATGTTTAATTCTGTATATCATTTATTTGTCTTGTCTTGTCTCTTCTGTCTTGCTTTTTGGGCCAGTCTGCTGTTTTGTGTTGTTATATTTTGGATAATATCAATAGCATGGTTCTCTTTGCTTTGCCCAGTCATGGTCATGCAACAACAGATGGAAAGTCTGAAAAAGTTAAACTTCATATACTTTGCCACCAATAGAGAGATCAAGAATCTTTCAGATATTCAGTATTGGCTTCTCCATAATCCCCATTAAGTGTCCCCATACCATGCTAAGCTGAGCCTGGAGATCTATCTCTAAGCCTTGGACGGTGCGTCTCAGTTCTGTGATCTCAGTCTTGCTGCTCTGCAGCTGCTCTGTGTGGGTGGCAACTTCACGGTTCAGCTCTTCTGTCTGCAAAGAAAAAAGACAAGACACACCACTTGAATACAGCTTAGAGCACTGAACATCCTCTGAGGATCATCTGTCATTCATTCCGGAAAGTCCATTTAACAAAAGGAAGGCACACCTTGGTAAAGAACCACTGCTCAGCATCTTTACGGTTCTTCTCAGCCAAGGCCTCATACTGCTCACGCATCTCAGCTAAGACCTTAGTCAGGTCTACTCCAGGAGCTGCATCCATTTCCACAGAGATTTCACCACCAAGCTGGCTTCGGAGAAGATTCATTTCCTGCATAAAGAGGAAATCAGAAAGTTTATCTGTACTTCTGTCCCAGGTGTGATGTAAATCTTAGAACTTCATAAGGGAGCCTTATGCCTTATACCAGGTCAGACTCTGAATTGCTCACCAAGCCTAGAATTACCTAGTCCAGGGGTGAGGAGTCTCCAGATGTTGGTGAACTACAACTCCCAGCACCACTCACCATTGATCAGGCTGGTTGAGGGTTGATGAAAATTCAAGCGCAGCAAGATTTGGAAACCCATAGTTTCCCTAGTCCCCTGGCTTACTCTGACTGGCAGCAACTCTCCAATAATACTGAAGGATTTGGGCTTGTTGGCATTTTAGAACATCTAGCATTTTGACTCCAAAAAATTATGTTTGGCTAACTGAAAGGTAGTCTCTAAACCAAGATAGCCAAAAACAAAATTTGTTTGTATCCTGTACTTCCCTTTGTTCAAAAAACAAGCAATTATTCAGGTGACTAAGTCTTCAAAAAATCTTCCAGAACTGAAAACTGAGTCCTTTAGAAGTGCATTGAGATGAATCTTAGCCTTTCTTCACTTACTCTGTTCTCCCTACCAGTATTTGAGGGTGGGCCCATATATACTGGCCCAAGGAACAGCAGCAAATAACACTCCCATTTCTCCATCCCCTAGTCAAGGAACTACATCCAATTGCTCTTGAAACAATGAGACTTATATGAATATCCTTTTGTTGTTCAGTAACTGATTCCTTGGGACTAGTCTAACTAGGAGCAAGAATATAAAACCAAGGTGTATCCAAGGGCCAATCAACTTGTTTTGGGACCTGAGGTGAAACATCCCACAGATGCCTCAGCCTGCCAGATAAAATATCCTCCCCCTACCCCCTCCTCCTCCTCCAACAACAACAACAACATTTGGAGGGTAACTTTGATAGGAATTGAGTCTAGGACTCTTTGCATGCAAGGTACGTGTTCCAGTGATAGTTGATGGCTCCAATATCATTGGAGCAGTGAACCTACCACAGGTTGTAAGGCCTTTCCACACTAGACTGTTATAGTGCTATTATTTCACTTTTAACATCCCGTGGAATTCTGGGGTTTATAGTTTACTGAGGACAAATTGCTCTCTGACTGAGAATTCTAAATGCTCCTCCCTAAACTGCAAACGCTAGGATTCCACAGGATGTTGAAAGTGGAATAATAGCACTATAACAGTGTAGTGCAGAAAGGCGCACAGTCTGAATGTTAAATGAACTATCCAAGGTGCTGAATCCTATGCCCAGAATAGATTTAGGGTCTTAGATCACTCCTTTAAAATATGGACTAAACATTTTTCACCACTCCACTGACATCACAGTCAGAAGTCACTACTGGAACAACCACTACTGGTGTGTTGTGGCTTCTTCCCAATGTCACCATCCCATAATACAAGGCCCTCCTATACTGCCAGCAACCAGTGTAGGCCAAAATCAAATCAGCCATCAAAAATAAAACAAAAACAAAAATCAAATGTATCCTAGAAGTAGCATACTCAAGACCAACTCCTGAGTTTGGCAGCAAATGCACATGACTGGCTGGTTATAGCGCTGAAGTCAACACGCGCAGGATGTTCAAGTACTTTTCCTATACTCCAACCCTGTGTCCCAGTTTACTGGTGGCTTTGCCTCTCACCTCCTCATGGTTCTTCTTGAGATAGGCCAGTTCCTCCTTCAAGTTCTCAATCTGCATTTCCAGGTCTGCCCTAGCCAGGGTCAGCTCATCTAAGACCCTACGCAGCCCATTGATGTCAGCCTCAACACTCATACGCAGAGCTTGCTCTGTCTCAAACCTGAAAGTACAAAGGACAAATTCAATGACATATCTTTTCTGCAGTTCTCAATCACTATCACTTTTGTTCCCATATTACAAGAGTGGGCAACTCATGGCTCTCCAAACGGGATTAAACTGCAGCTCCTATCATCCCTCACTATTGCCTATGATGGCTAGGGCTTGATGGAAGTTGCAGTTTAAAAATGAGGTTGTTATTGATGTATGCCTTCAAGTCGTTTCTGACTTCTGGCAACCCTAAATAGACAGATGGTCATAACTTGCCCACCTCTGTCATGTCATTTGTGTGCAAGTTCTTTGTTTTTGCCATGGATGCTGATATCATCAAGTCCACTCCCTTGATCATTGTTCCCATTGGCTAGAGTCATCATCAAGGAGGATGTCTGCCTATTTTCTTCTGGAAATGTCATATATACTCAGCCAGGCTTATGTCATTTGACAGCACAAAAAATACTAGCTGGGGCCAAGTCAGATTTCTTGTTGTAGAAGTCAGACTAAATCAAGACCACTGAATGAGGAAAGAGAAACTTTAACTGTTTGCCTCCATCATGATCCCAATCAAAATTTCCCACCCCACTTCAACTTTGCTAGTTGCAGCCGTTTTCCTTCTGCAGCAAACAGCAAAGAGGGAGGAGAGGGAGCTATCAGTTTTGAGAACTACAGCAGAAACAAAGAGTTTTTTGGGGGGAAAAAACCCTCTTCCAATGTCACAGTCAAAACCCATGCATGCTATGCTTAGTGAAGAGCTACACAGCACCAAACTATGTAACAGATTGGCTGAAATATGGGAAGTGATTCAGATCCAGACAGCAAGAGGTGGAGAACATGTGATCCTCCAGATTTTTAAGGACTATAATTCCCATCATCCATCAATTTTGCTGGCAAGGACTGATGGAGCTGCAGTCCAACAGCCTTGGGGAGGGCACAAGTTGCCCACCCCACCTTGAATTATTCCCTATGAATTTTCTTATCTTTCTAAACTTACCAGCTGAGTTAAGCTGCAGTCAACCATATGCAATTATATGCATCAATGTCCTTTCCATTCCTCTTCATATCCAATTATCTAGAGGAAGAGCTATGAAGTAACTCATTTTCCAATGAGTTGCTCAGGTAACTTGTTATCTTGTGTTGTAACAAACTGCAATAAAGTTACTTTTTTCACCTCTTCATAGCTATGGCTGTAAATTACTATTTTTCCAGGGAAGGGGAAGGGGAATGGATTGTTTGTCTGTCTCATAAAGTATGCATTTCAAAATGTATTTTCACTCCAAATAAGCATTTCCACATCTGTTTTCTCTCAATTTATGCATACTGTCATATCTGCTTTCCAGTTAAGAACTATAATCCAAAATTCCACGATGAGCAAAATCTGAGGATTAACTTCCTGCAGCTATACACCTTAGTTCCAAACCTGTGGATCAGGCTAGAATGCTTTGAAATGCCAAATAAAATCCTCAAGCATCCCTGTTTTGCCTCTGCCTTGGCTGCTGTTCAAATATTTGCTTTGAACACCCAGCTCTCAAATCCTGACATCAATCTCCAGTTCTTAATATGGTCTGAAACTGAGCCGAGAGGTATCCTGTGGTAAAAACAAACTTACTTGGTTCTGAAGTCATCAGCAGCCAGGCGTGCATTGTCAATCTGCAGGACAATGCTGGCATTGTCAATAGTAGCAGCTAGTATCTGGGGAGAGAAAAGGTACATACTAAGGAGCAGCCTTAAAGAGATACCTCAGTTACCTTTTCTGAATTCACATAGGACTAGAGCAGACATTATCAGAATCACAGAAGCATAGGGTTGAAAGAGACTGCAATGGCCATCTAGTCCAACCCCCTGCCATGCAGGAAAGCACCACTAAAGCACTCTTGAGAGAAGGCCATTTAACTTCTGTTTAAAGATTTCCACAGGAGAAGCAAACTACTTCCAGGGCAGCCTCTTCCACTTTTGAACAGTTCCTGCAGCCAAGAAGTTCTCCCTAAAGTTTAGGCAGGATCTTTTTTCTTGTCGTTTGAAACAAGTGGATTATGTTCTAGTCTAAGAGCAGGAGAAAATAAGCTTTGTCCATCTTCCACACGACACCCCTTCAAGACACTTAAAGATGGCTATCATGTATTGTCTCAGCCTTCTTTTCTCCAGGCTAAACATATCCTGTTCTCTGTGTTGTTCCTCAAATTCCTCAAAGGGTTTGGTTTTCAGACCTTAACTGAGGCAGAAGGCAGAAGCAGGGGGCAGAAACATAGCTTGGAAATGTTGCTTTTTTGAACTACAACTCCCAGAATCTTCCAGCAAAGATGGCCACTGGTCATATGGTGAGGATTCTAAAGGCTATACAGACTACAGTTCGCACCATCCCACATCACTGGTCATGCTGGCTAGAAGTAATAGGAGTCACAGACCAAACCAAAACATTTTCAAGGCCAGCAATTGCCCACCCCTACTGTGAAGCAAGGAAGAGACTGATTTTCCATCGTTTTTGTAATCCCTTTGTCAGCATTAACTAAAATAAATCTTCTAAGAATTGGGGTCGTTTGGGGGACCACATGACATTGAAGGCTCACCACAATTTTTCTTTTATGCAATATGTGCTGAAATAAAGAACATAAGAAGGAATGACGCCAATGGGTAGTGAGAGCAAAGGATGAGTAAACAGAGAATAATCTGAGAGTAAAACCAAGAAGCCTCAGGCACCGCATCATTTAGAGAAAGTCCTTCGTCTGTAAAATGCAATCTGCTTGACAGGCTGAATAGAATAGATGTGTCATGCAGTTCTTTCGTTTATTTAGCAAATCCACTCTTCAAAGAGTTCCCCTAATCACTGAGCCTAGTGCAAAATCATTGCTACTGTTACTCATCACCAGTCTCTCATGCAAGACTAGACAAAGTAGTAAACTGCTTCACAGCCCAGCCCTGCAGTATGAACAGCCCCTGGATTATTTTGGCAGAGGGAACACAAGGTCCAAGTTTCCAAGCTCTGGCAAATTGACAGCCCACCCTGCTCCTGGGAAATTGACACGCCAACCTGGTTTTGGGAAAGTATCCTTTCCTTTTACCGGAACCTATGCCATACCTTGCTCTTCAGATCCTCAATGGTTCTGAAATATGGGCTGTAGTCACGCTCTGGACCAGGTCCTTGCTTCTTGTGCCACTCCTTGATCTTCATCTCCAGCTCGGCATTGGCCTCCTCCAGGGCCCGCACTTTCTCCAGGTAGGCAGCCAAGCGGTCATTCAGGTTCTGCATGGTTTGCTTCTCACCTCCAGCCAGGAGGACATCACCACCAGCAGCAAAGCTGCTACCACCAAAGCCTCCTCCAAAGCCACCCCCAAAACAGTTGGCACTATAGCTGCCACCTCCATAACCACTGCCAAGGGCACTGCCTACCCCAGAGACATAGCGGGAAGAAGAGACAGAGATGCCCCCCAATCCACCATGGATGCTTGGAGCTCTGTATCCCCCACCAAGGTGGACGGAAGAAAGCCGGGAGGAGCCCCCACCAAGCGAAGGTCCCTTCATGGAGGAGGAGGAGGTGTATTGCCTATAAGTGGTGGTCATGTTGCTAGGAAATGGAGGCAGCCCCAGAGAAACTTCCCTACAATGTTCGAAGAATCTCAAGAGGGTTAGTAGCTCCTGGGCTGTGTTCCCCTCTTATACTTGGAACAGAGGCGTTACCACAGCCAATTTTTTTTTTTAAATCTCTCCTTTCATTCTCTTCAGGTTTAATCACCTCAGATACCCTTGCCAAATTCCTTAGCTATCCTTTCCCCACTGTGCTTGTTCATGCTTATGTCACATGCTGACATAGAAACTGTGCCTTTTTTTCTTCTTTACTGAACTGTTCCTTCTTTTGTTCTTAAGTGTATCATCAGCCCTTACTCAGATGGGTTGATTCTTCACCTGCGGCTACATATTTTTTTTTTAAAAAAAAATCCTATGCCAAGGGACCATGACGTGCTAAGAGAAGTCCTTGCAGACTCCTCCTTCATACCTGTCTGAAAAGTCAGACCTCTCAGTCTAACCTCACCCATCCCACCCTCTCTGCATTGCCTTTCTCAAGCACCCGCCATCCTTGAATTCTTTCTGGAATTCAGAGTGGAGGATTCTTTTCCATTAAGTAGTGTCCAGCCAACTTTCTCTTGACTCTGTGAGCATTTCTACCCAACCATCTCAGCTAAACGCAGGGTAGGTTTCTTGGTAAACTTTGCATGGCTAGTAACTCAACACTTCTGCCTCAAACAACAAACAAACCTGTATTTCACTATGACACTCCTTGTTACCTGGAGCCTTTTTGCACTACACAGTTATAGAACTATAGTCCAGTTTAGAGCACCAGTCTGGTATTATGGTTGGAATGTTCGACTTGGACTTTGGGAGTTGTTGTCATGTGCCTTCATTTTGTTTCTGACCCAGGGAGAACCTATCATGGGGTTTTCTGGGGCTGAGAGGGTGTGATGCACCCAAGGTCACCCAGTGAGTTTCCATGCCAAAGCGGGAATCGAACCTTAGTCTCCAGGGTCATAGTTAAACACTCAAACTACTGCACTACATTGGCTCTCTGGGAGACAAGCGTTCTAATCCCTGCTCAACCATAGAAATCCACTGGGTGACCTTGGGCAAGTCATGCCTTGCAAATAATCAAATTAGTGAAGGGCAAATCCACCAACCTGGAGGAGGACTGTAATTTGAAATGCCTCTGCTTAAACTGTTGTTGTTATGGTTGTGTGCCTTCAAGTCATTTCTGACTTATGGCAACCCTAAGTCAAACCTTTCATGGTATTTTCTTGACAAGATCTGTTCAAAGGATGTTTGCCCATTGCCTTCCTCTGAGACTGAGATATATACATATATATACATATATATATATACATATATAGGGATAGATATTTGTTTGTGGGGGGGTAGTCATGGTTTTTCTGCTTTCACAAGGGTTCTGCCCCCAAACCCTTGTAACTATGAAGGGGATACTGTATAAATTTTACTGTCCTTTGCCTCAGGGCCTTTCTGCACTACATTATTATAGTGCTATTATTTCACTTTCAACATCCTGTGGAATTCTGGGGTTTGTAGTGTACTGAGGCCCAAGAGCTCTCTGGCTGAGAATTCTAGATGCTCCTCTCTCAACTACAAACCCCAGGATTCCATAGGCTGTTGAAAGTGGAATAATAGTGCTATAATAGTGTAGTGCAGAAAGGCCCTCAGTCCACACATAACCAAAAAAAGGGGAATGGCCTCTGCCTGCATTAAGATCCTCCAGACCAGCTGAACTACAGCAGAGACAGCATCTGATACAAAATGTAGGCCTGTGACTCCAACACTGTCACTTTTCCCCCCTTCTTGTATGGTTTTTAATATCTTTTGCCTGAGGAAGAAGCCAGTGTAGATTCAAAAGCTTGAAAAAGTTTTGCTGTTGAGGAAAACCAGCTTATCTCTGCAGTCTGTGGGGCCAAAAATGAAGAGAGAGAGAGAGAAAAGAGAGTTTGGTATCGAGAAGAAAAGGTGTACCCTAGAGTTTTCCTTGGCATGTTAGTTTTTTATTTGCAAACAACTGTGTGTAAATGTGTTACGGAGAAGGTTTCATGCTATAACCTTCCACAACTCATGCAGTCTTATGAAAGGCAGGCTCACAATTGTAAGGTCCATGTGTTAGACTACCAAAAGTTCCTAGTCATGACGGCTATATATTACCTCAAACATCAAAAGGCAGTACATCTCTCAAAAGCAGTTTTTAAAGATCATCATCAGAGTTTGTTAATATTGGAGAATGTGGGAGATTTGTAGTGCAGCTCTCTAGCAGAGTAATTAAGATGCTAAGCTGAAGTTAGAACAATTTTCCCAGCCACAAGAAATCTAGCAGAGAAATAAATTAAACTCCATCTTTCTAGTAAGATATATAAAAGTAGTTTTTTACTCACAAATGCTTGTGCATGATAAACACAGGTTCATCTTCTTGAAGAAAAGAAGGAATAAAGAGTACTATGCAACTTCAGAAGAGTTGGAGCATCTTATCCAGAGAGAGCTCTAAAAAGGCACATGCTTCATGGAGGAAGGCCCAGAGAGAGAGAGAGAGAGTTAGAGCATCTGAGATTCAGAGAACAAAAGGAAGGTGTCTATATGATGCAAGTAGAGAGTGAGTATGGACAAACAAACAAATAGGAAGTAGCCATAAGCATGCTGCGTCTAAATTCCTAGAAAGTAACATGCAATCTAACTCTAGCAAGCATAAGGCATGGAAATATTGCAGCTTCTTCCAGCTGAAGAACATGATCTCTGTTTCCTGCTAAATTCACTTTCATAAAAATAATAAATCTGAATAGGGAATTTAATTTATTTTTACAATGTAATTTGAGAGGGAACTATCTGCTGTCCACGCAGATTCCATGAGACTAAAGAAAGGAAATGGGACTAGAAGGCAGGGAAGAGAAAACCAGAAGACACTTGTCAAGCATGGCAAAGAAAAGCACCAATAAAACATGTTACTAGTCTCTTCCTGCTATATCTGAAATCCATTCAGGAGCTGAGAAAGCTATTTCCCTAAGCAAGACTGGAATAAGAAAGAGAATAGTAGTAATGTTCTTTATTGTCCTGTTTAGAAAGCCAGACACTGTTCACAGTCCTTAAACAGAGTCTACAGGAGCAGCCACAGTCAAGGTTTATAGAAGTTTATCAATTATTTGCTGTTCTTGTTTCAGCAGTCCGAGTCAACAATAAATTCAGAGTGTCAGTTCAAGGTGGTATCTAGCCGGCATTAGCAGCACACAAAGCAAGGGTCAAGGTTTTTCAGGAACACGAGCTAAAGTTCAAAAGAAGGCATTACTTTAGCAGAAATGGCAGTTGTCTGCAGTAGCCTTCTCCCCACCTTTCTCTGGTATTTATTGGCCAGCAGTCCCACCAAGCTGTTTGTCTGAATAGTGAGACTTTCCTATATAAGAGCTCTGAGTCTTGTGGGCGCTTTCTTTCTCATCTGCACTGGACTACAGTAAGTATTGTCCTATGAATGTCTATGTGTTGTGGTTGTTGGGGAGGATCGTCTCTGTCTTTGCACCTGGCTCCTAGGACTTTTACATTTACGCACACTATATGTGTACTATCCAACATTGTGCAGATGAAAACCAGGACATATGCAGCCAAGCAACATCAGAGTGTGGTCAAAATGGTGAAAGCTATCAATGAGGAGAAACACACAAGCTAGGAGAGGCAGCAACAGCTTGTTTTTGCCTGAGCCTACTAGGAAGGGCATGTCCCCCTCCGCACTTTTCTCTTTTCTCCCTGCCAAGTGAATTCAGCACAAACTACTTTTGCACTTTGAACTCAGTTTGCAGCATTTGAAATAAGTTGAGGATGACGAGGGGGAAGTGGGAGGATGAAAAAGAAACTGGGATATTTTAAAAGCAGCTGAAAAAGTGGGAGAACAGGGAAGTGATTGGAACTGTTCCTTTCAAATCAAGACAGTTTGGGGGGGGAGTGTGTGTGCTTTCAGATTTTGTTCATTTGCTTGTCTTTCCTGCCTGCATAATGACCAGAATCTTGTCCAATTTTTGAGAATAAATGGATTAGCCCCATCTTAAACATGGTGCCTAGAAGTGGAGATAACACTGATTAGAATAGATTCTGCTCTTACCTATGTCAAAATGTTTAACACTGTAGTGTTAGTCATAATCTTCCATGTAATCTGTCAAGATTCTTTATAGGACATCCCATTCCATTCTGTCCATGTGATGTGAACATTCCCTCTTTCTCACTGACGCATATCCATATACAGTTTGGCTAAGAGCCAGTCCAGGTTGTGTCAGAATGTTCCCTTGAATGTCCTGCCAAACGTTTTACTATCTTCAAAGGCAGGTCCTAACAATTCCATCCCAGAAGCTACAAATAATAGGTTTTCCCAAATTATCTGTCTCAAAGTGAAATAAAATACCCTGCAAGTGAAAGAAAAGTTGCAACTTGTGAAGAGACATCCCAACAGCTGGGCAAGAGACTTACATAGGGAAAAGAGGCTTCCTGAGGAAATGACACATAGAGATAATGGAATGAAACAAGTCTTTACAATTACTTTGGCTCTTTTTTGATAAATAATTGTGAGGATGGGATGTACAGCATTGTAATTAATTCTACATTCAGTCTTTTTTCCTTAGAACCAGCAGCTGCAAGCTCTACAAAATGCACTCATAAACTATTAATTGTTAGGGCATGTTCTCAAACAGAAACCACTTTAAGTTCCATGGATCCACAGCTCCCCTGGAAGTATATTTTAATGTATAGAATTCTAAAATTCTCAGCATGCTTACAAATCTGTTATTGCCATGATATTCTGGTCACCATAAGCTTATGGACAGAGGCAGGACCTGACCAATGGGGAGATGAGTCCCCAACCTTTCATGTGTATCATAGTCTGACAGCAATGTGGGGTGAAAGTATGTGAGATGTCCTCTCCAATTTCATAACACTTGAACCATTAAAGCTGAACAGTGGCACATTAGACCAAGAAAAGCACATAGTTAAACCATGGAATTTGCTGTTGCAAGATATGGTGGCTTCCAATTTGAGTGGTTTTAAAAGGAGACTAAACAAATTCATGGAGGATAAGACTAACAATGGTACTAGTATAACAATATAAGATTTTAATATTGGTACTGGTCATGATGCAATCTGCCCATGTTTGCTAGGGAACATGGGAGAAAGAATACTTTGTACTTCTGTTCTGCTTACAGGTTTCCCGGAGGCATTAGGTTGGTCACCATGTGATCCTGCGTAACTTCTAAGTTTTGAGAAAAATTTTGCCATGTTGTATCTGTAGGTATTTGGGTTTCTGTTTATTTTTGCAGCAGTAATATGGAATAGAAAATAGAAGAGACAGCATTTTAAATTTAAAGAACACGATTGTGTTCTCCCACTGAATCTAACTAAACAGGTGTGGTCTTGTAAGCATCCAGGTTGGAAGACTATTTAGATACCACATATAGCTCTCCCAAATATTAGAAAATAGTGAGGGTGAAAAGATTATACTGCAAATGTGCTACCCTACGGGTTTATTCAAAGGAGAGTTTCACTAACAGGGGCTTAGTATTCTTGATAAGAGTATGTAGGAGTCATGGCCTTAGAATGCTTTAAGCAGACGACCATAGTGTTCCTTACAACAATCCTGTAAAGTTAATTAGTGTTAGTATTGCCATATTGATGATAGCAAGGTCATTGCTGAATATTAGAAGCTTGTCAAAGGCCACCTGATGGTTTCCATGGCTGAAGCACCCTTGGAAATGGGAGCTTCCCAATGCAGAGGTGATTCATGGTCATCAAGATTTCATTAGCTGTTCTAAATAAAGAATAAATCAATAAAATGTCTAGCCACTGTAGGATTTTTATTCTAATTATACATTAATGGGAGAGATTTTGACCCAGTGGACATTTTGGACTACAGGTCCCACGTTCTGTTACTATTGACCATGTTAAGTGAGGCTTCTAGGATTTGTAGTCCAAAACATATAGCTTGTTCGGGGTTGGAGGTGTCCAAAATGCTCTCTGATTTTCAGGGCTTGCCCACTTCTGGTTTAAGTAGTTCTTTTTCCCTTTGTAGAAGTCATCACTAGCACACTTAGCACACATTTAGCACTTAGCAAACGTTTGAACTGTTTGAATGCTTCACATAGGCATGGGAAAGCCAGTCTGGCAGTGGGCCTTTCAGGAGTTTCCTGATGCAGAAGGTGTCCAGTTATGCAACCCTCACCTGAGACTTTCTAGAGCCGCATGTGTCTTGGTTGTGTTTAGACTCTCTGTATTTGCACCTTATTTTCACCTTGCCATGTCCATTTTTAATGATCTTTAAAATTAGGACTGAGTTAATTGGTGGGTCTCCATTTATATCACTTTCACAGATTCATCTAGGAGTCTATTCTGCACAGTTACCAATTTTAACAACTGGGATAGCTCAGAATGTTGGTGGATAGCTAAGGGTGTATTTGCACTACACAGCTATATCATTTTCATACAATGTTGACTGTCATGGCTCCATCTGATGTAATCCTGGGATATGTAATTTGGTGAGGTACTTAGAGTTCTCTTTCAAAAAGCACTAGAGCTCTCTAGAAGATAATTCCAAACACTTCACCAAATTGCAAATCTCAGGTTGCTATTTTAGTGAAGTCATAACAGTTAGCTTGGTATAAAACTGTAAGATGTATTTAGTGCAGATAAACCCTAAGATCCAAACCTGTGTTGTTTTTGTGGCGCTCAGCTAGTGTACCATTTTGCATACTCCTATGTAAATGATGGCAATATAAATAATTATTTTAAATATTTATACCTTGCCATTCCAGTGTTAATTTAAATAGCAGCCAGCCAACAAATCAACCATGCTCAGGATACTAACAGGCTATTTAAACACCCACAGCATGCTTTTGCATATTGTGCTGAAGTTGTGCCTGAGGTATCTTGATTTCCTTGTCCTTTACCACTTCCTTTTCCATCACGTCTTTTCGTATTGTCAGCCTGTGGGTAGCATCTGTCTGATCTTTTAAAAGTATTGGCACGTAAACAGCTGTGAGAGCCTCCCTGGTTGTATTATGGTGTAACTAAACAGTGTCTCCAGTAGCCCTCTATGTGAGACCCCAACTGAGAATCAATACGGAGTAATTCCCAAGAGTCTCAATCTGAGACTATTTCCTCCCTATACTGTTACAGTGCTATTATTCTACTTTCACCATCCTGTGGAATTCTGGGATTTGTAGTTTACTGAGGCCAAAGAGCTCTCTGAATGATAATTCTAAAAACCTCTTCCTAAACTGCAAACCCCAGAATTCCATAGGATGTTGAAAGTGCAATGATAGCACTATAACAGTGTAGAAAGGAAATGACCTTAGAGGGGAGATACTCAGGTTCAGATCCACACTCAGTCATGAAGCTCACTGGGTGACTTTGAACCAGTCACTGAACCTCTTAACTGAGCCTGCCTCACCATTTGAGCATCAGACTACAACTCTGGAGACCAAGGTTTGAATTAACTGGAGCCAAATTTAGAGTAATTATTTTCTTTCAAGCATGAACCTTACGCTGTTTTTGAGCCCTTTTTGAACATCTCATTAATCTCATTAAACCCCGAACCAAGTCTGTACACGTAGCTGTTTAATCTGACTGTTACTACGAAGAATCTGGCACACTTTTTTCTGATTATATTGCAATATTTCTGTGAGTTACCTAAGAGTGTCAGTCTGAGTGTACACTGCAGAGGAAATGTGATCTATAGAGTCAAACAGGTGCCATGAGGCAGCCATGTATGTGACACTCAGAAAACTATTGTGACCTGTATAGTGCTTGTTGCTGGCATATTGCATTCCCATAGTCACCCAAAGATCTTGGGACTTCCTCATGATCACTACTGTAAACGCTACAATTCCAAGGCAGTTTGTCTAATCTGTGCTAAAACTTATACTTGTTGACTTTTTTATATATATTAGTCTGGGGGGGGGTTTAAGGTCACTGGCTTCAAAGCCTCTCTTTGGGGCTGTTTTTGATCTGAGCTGATTCTGTAAGATGGGATGAAGCAAAAAAGAAGAAAGATGGCTTTTGTCACAGATGATGGAAGATCACTGGGTCTCTTGCCTTCTGTAATCAAGTAGTCCTGACAAGTTTCTGCTGGTTAGTGGGTCTGTCATGATTCTTTTCCCAGAAAAGGAATGATCAGTAAGTCCTCTGTGCATGTGTGTGAGTGAGAGAGATTGAGGGGGGAAAGTATGACTATCGCTGGTTCCTATCTGTCTCAGGTGGCTAAAGGTGGTCTGGCAAAGAACAGCAGCATGACTATTCCTACAGATGAAAAGAAAACAGAACCTCATAGTTTCCATGAATGAGATGCAAAAAAGCTTTATTAGTGCCTTGTAGATGTAGCCATACTAAGCTCAAATTGTGGATGGTGGGGAACAGAGCAGAAAACTAAAAGCTAGAGCGACATCACTTCAGAGGAACAAGCTGGTTTGTCCCAGGTGCAGGTTTAACGCCCAGAGACATGGACCTGTTCACGAGATGAGATCACTTTTCCATCTTGGACCTCCTCCACAATGGTACGAACTTGGCGTGTGGTTGTGGGTCCTACAGCAAGAGAGAAGAGGAGAAGAGAATGTTATTTTCAGAAAAGCAAGACAGTAAAGTGGTGCAGCCACACACTATCTGCTCCTATCATCTCTGTCAGAGCTTGGAAGAGTTATTTTTAAGAGAACTACAGCACTTGGAATCCAGTGATCATGCTGACCACAGGATTCTGGGAGTTATAGCCCCCCTCCCCCAAAAAAGTAATAGTTCCAAGGTCTGATCTGACATCCAGTTGGAAAACTAAGCAAGATGTGTTTCTTAAAGGAATCAAAACTGAGTTCTCAACAATGCTACTCTCTTTTGAAACCAAATCATCATGAACAGATTTACCATGTGGAGTGTGATGACTGTGTATTGCTTATTGGGCAATGTTAGAAAGAACACTGATTCTTTAAAAGGTTGTATCTTAAAATATTACATGGAGTTTGGAAGATGTTGCTTTGCCTCCAGTGAAGTGGGAAGAACAAAGCAGATTTTGCAAATGGACTTTACGGTCTTCTGGCTTTGTTCACTGGCAACTCATGTTCCATGTGTGGAGTGAAAGACAGGACGATTCTTGCAGGACAGGAGAAGTTCCAGCAGATTGGAGGAGAGCAAATGTTATCCCCATCTCCAAGAAGGGAAAAAAAGAGGACCCAAATAATTATCGCCCAGTCAGCCTGACATCAGTGCCCGGAAAGATCCTGGAGCAGATCATTAAGCAGTCAGTTTCTAATCATTTAGAAAGCAACGCGGTAATCACGAGAAGTCAACATGGATTTCTCAAAAATAAGTCATGCCAGACTAATCTTATCTCTTTTTATGATAGAGTCACTAAGCTTGATAGATGAAGGGAGTGCTGTGGATGTAGCATATCTCGATTTCAGTAAGGCCTTTGACAAAGTTCCCCATGACATTCTTGCAATGAAGCTAGTAAAATGTGGGCTGGACAGGGCTACCGTTAGTTGGATTTGTAATTGGTTGACCGACCGAACCCAAAGGGTGATCACGAATGGCTGCTTTTCGTCCTGGAGAGAAGTGACTAGCGGAGTGCCACAGGGTTCTGTCCTAGGCCCAGTGCTGTTCAATATTTTTATCAATGACTTGGATGAAGGAATAGAGGGCATGCTGATCAAATTTGCAGATGACACCAAATTGGGAGGGGTTGCTAATACGCCAGAGGACAGGATCAAAATTCAAAATGACCTGGATAGATTGGAGAGCTGGGCCAGGGCGAACAAAATGAAATTCAACAGAGAGAAATGTAAGGTCCTACACTTAGGCAGAAATAATGGAATCCACAAATATAGGATGGGGGATACGTGGCTGGATAGCAGTACGTGTGAAAGGGATCTAGGAGTCTTCATAGACCACAAGCTGAACATGAGTCAGCAGTGTGATGCGGCAGCCAAGAAAGCCAATGCAATTCTTGGCTGCATCAATAGGAGTATGGTGTCTAGATCGAGGGAGGTACTGGTACCACTCTACTCTGCTTTGGTTAGACCCCATCTTGAATACTGTGTCCAGTTCTGGGCACCCCAATTCAAGAAGGATATTGACAAGCTGGAGCAAGTCCAGAGGAGGGCGACCAAAATGGTGAGAGACCTGGAAGCCATGCCCTATGAGGATAGACTTAGAGAGCTGGGTATGTTTAGTCTGCAGAAGAGGAGGTTAAGAGGGGACATGATAGCCATGTTTAAATATTTGAAGGGATGCCACGTAGAGGAAGGAGGGGACTTGTTTTCTGCTGCTCCAGAGACCAGGACAAGGAGCAATGGATTCAAGCTGCGGGAAAGGAGATTCCACCTGAACCTCAGGAAGAACTTCCTGACAGTCAGGGCTGTCCGGCAGTGGAATCTGCTGCCTCGGAGTGTAGTGGAGTCTCCTTCCTTGGAGGTTTTTAAGCAGAGGCTTGAAGGCCATCTGTCGGGATTGATTTGAGGGTGTTCCTGCATGGCAGGGGGTTGGACTGGATGGCCTGTGTGGTCTCTTCCAACTCTGAATTTCTATGATTCTATGATTCTATGACAGTTCATCCCATAATTGATAAGAAGAAGTGCTCTCCTATTTCAAGTACAGGATGCCACTGATGCACTGACTACATAACCTCTCTTCAGTCCTTTCAGACTGGGAACAGAGGTAGTCTGTTTTTGTTGGTTAAGGCAAGAGGAAAGACAGCACTCCTTTCCATTCCAAGTAGAAACACAACCTGGACGCTCAGTTGAATCTTTCTTCAACATTCATTCATTCATTCAGAAACCTGCCACTGTTCCACACTGTTTCTACTGCCTGAGATGATTTCCTCACTCTGCCTAATGGTAGGATCTAGGATGATTCTTAACTGCAGCATCTTACATGAGACCTGCTATCAGAGTCTGGAAATGTTTCTTTTGGGGGGGGGCTACAACTTCACATATCCTCAGTTTCTCCAGCCAGCATTGCCACTGGCCATGTCAGCTGGGGGTATGGGGAGCTGTCATCCAAATAGTAACCTTTCTAAGTTCTGTTCTTCATTTGCTATTGCAGAGTCATAGTTTGTGATACGATAGGTATCTTTCAACCCTCTCTCTGTATGTGTATCTCTTTCAGTCTCTGTCAAACATACACAATTGTTCTCCTGTTCATACCTTCTGTCTCCCAACTCCTTCCCCACAAAGAAAGCAATGGTACTGACATTACCCACTTTAGATTACAGTGTGTGCAACCCTCTTGTTGATGCTTTTTACCCAGCCACCCTCCCTTTTAGGCCAATGACTTAATCAATTTGTTTGGCTTTAATCATTTGGGTGCTAACAGCCTGCATCAGTAGGATAATTTGCCTGGCTCTTCACAACATGTTAACAAGTGTATCGCCATCTTATCTATATCTTGCATGCCTAGACACTTCTCAGCAATATAAAATAACTTCCAAATATAGGCTTATGCACAGATTGAAATGGCATGGCAGAAAAATTAGACAAGGTGTGCAGGTTCCTTACCTGAAGAATACTGGGTGGAAAGGCTGCATGAAGAGAAGAATAGGACAGAATTAGAGAAGCACAAATCATCATTCTGAGTTGCAATGAAGTGGAGGTGCCAACCAAAGATCATAGACACTGATAGGAAGGCTCCAATTACACCCCAACTGCCTCTACCTATTTTCATTTATTACAAAAACAAACCCTCCAGGAAGTATTCCATGACTCTGGAACATATTATTTCCTTTCATTCATTTTTTTGTTTGTGACCAGTCCTAAAATGCAGTAGGCCTAGGACAGGATATAACAATGTTTGTTCTGGTGTCCTTTTTGCCTTATATCTCATTTACAAGCTAGCATGGCGAACCACATGTAGCACAGGGACTGAGTAGCATGTTCATGTTCTCAACAGACAGCAGCCACAATAGCCCAATTTTGTGCCCCACACAGTGCCTTTGGTTAAGCTCAGAAATAATCTGATGGGAGGACAGGACTAGGAAACTGCACCCTTAAACAATTACTTGGCAACCCCAATGAGAGACTTCCTCCCAAATGACTTTCAAGGAAGAAAACATTCCAAGCTTGGAAGCTTGACTTTTTAAAAAGTAATTAGTCTCTATTACACTTCCAAGCCCCCAAACACAGCTACCATTATAATTATAATTTTTGAAATGTCATTCTTTATTTTATTATTTATCAAAAGTAACTAAAATAGCTGTTTTTATTTATTTATTTTTAAAATCTGAGTAGTTTTCATCTAGTGGCCTGAGGCAACCCATGAGCTTTGTGTGATATTTCTCTACAACCATTGAGTGAGGCCACACACCATAAATATGAAAGTAACTGTGAAGGTATCCTTTGCTAGGTGATATTTGTAATGTAATATAGCTATATTGTCATAATTAAGGAGAAAAATTAACTCTAAGCAACTAGTTATTTGTAACTAATTATTGCTGAACTCAGAGATTTTCTCCTACAGACCTTGGCAACTCAATCTACTCCCTAAACACCCATTTCAGGACCCACTATTACAATCATCTCAACGTACTGGGCTTCCTCTCCCTCTAGTAGGCGGCGATAGGTGGAAATTTCCTGTTCCAGGCGGGTCTTGACGTCAAGAAGGATCTTGTATTCATGGTTCTGGCGCTCCATGTCACATCTCAGCTCAGCCAGCTGTTCTTCCACACTGGTGATCATGGCCTGGATCTGGCTGAGCTGAGCACTGTACCGGGCTTCTGTGTCTGCCAGGGTACCTTCCAGCGACGATTTCTGGGAAACAAGAATCAGGCACAGAGATCAAATTCAGTGGATTTTTTGTGGGGGAAGGGGGAGGAATCTCTTACTCCTTTTGGTGTGATGAGCTCCCTACTACAGGTAATGTCAGCTTTAGGGCTGAGTAAGGATGTAGTCATTTGTCAGTTTTGCTTTCTCATAAATGTGGCTCCTGATCAAAACTGAAGTGAATTTATCAACTGTCCCTGTGCTTGACTTGCAATATCTCAAGTCCTCTGACAAATTCAGATGTCTCTTGACATCACTATTAAGGATAAAAAGTGCTAGAATACTTTCTCTCTTTCCGATTAGCAGTACCAGCAGCAAGAGGTAGAACCATTTTTCTCAGGAAATAAATGCTATTTTTGCAACAAAAACAAGGCTGATAGCACAAAACAAATGGTTTGTGGAAAATGCAATGGGTTTTGCACAAATACTGTTTTTTGTTAAAAAAAAAAAAGTGTGGTGGGGTTTTTTTGGTAAAAATTCCCAAAATGTGGAAAATAATATAAAACCTCTTGTATTCTTCCTCAGGGTAGAGAAATCATTTGATATTTTTCCTTCTCATGTTTAAGAATAAAATAAGTAAAGATGTAAATCTCCACTAGAAAGAGACAGTGCCCTGGGAAAGTACTCTTATGATATTGTGTTGTGCCTCTAAAATGAGCAAATGAGTTCCAGTGGATGGATATATGTTGTGCTACCTTTTTACTTGATTGGGGACAGTAGGAGCAGAAGACAAGTAGGAAGAATATCTGAATTCCATACCATGCTGAGCTGGGTCTGTAGCTCAATTTCCAAGCCTTGGATGCTACGTCTCAGCTCTATGACTTCTGACTTGCCACTCTGCAATTGCTCTGTATTGAGGGCAACTTCTCGATTCAGCTCTTCAGTCTGCAGAGAAAAACACACAGTACCATAATGAGGCCAAAACCAAAACATCTGTCACCCTTTCTGGAAAGTCTGTTCCTCATAAGGTAGGCTCACCTTGCTGAAGAACCACTGTTCGGCATCTTTGCGGTTCTTTTCTGCCAAGGACTCATACTGCTCACGCATGTCTGCCAGGATCTTGGTCAGGTCAACCCCAGGAGCAGCATCCATTTCCACAGTGATTTCTCCACCTATCTGGCTTCGGAGAACTTTCATTTCCTGTGACAAAGAGACAGGAAGGTAAGGTCATCTAGTTACCAATCTTATAACCTTTTAGCAACACTCTTCTGTTTTGGAAATTTTAGTGTTTTCTTTTTGATTACTGAGAAAGAGACCTGTGAAAAAGAATCACAACTTTCTTCTCACAATTCGTCTTATCATATGCGGATTCCCATCCCTCATTTCCCTCAGTTTTCTCGTCTTTCTTTGAAACTGTGAAACCCACTTTGATAAGGATCAATTGTCTCAGATAATAAAATTAAAACTAAAAATCATTTGGAGAATGTTGGACAGGACCCATTGACCAGTTGCTATCACTTCAGCTTTGTACATCTAATTCTCAGACATCAAGTTCTTTCATGAATTTGATTCTTCCATGCTCTTCTTGGTACAAGTGGTATAGAACAAATGCAAAGCAGTTGTTGCAAGCCAGCTTTGTAAAGACTATACTGTGGGTTGTAGTAAGATATTTTCCACTCGCTTGCTTGCCCGCTCCCCAAATTTGGACCAGTCTTCACTGGAGCAGCTTTAGGCTATAGGAGCACAAGAGCTCCCCTGAATCAGAGCAAAATCCTATCTAGTCCAATATCCTCTCCACCAAGTAGCTTACAAAATGCCTCTGGGAAGACCACAAACAGCAGCATGCATGCCTTTAAACTGTCCCAATTTGGCTTGGTGAATTCTGATTAATCTTCCACTGACCCACTATTTCTGCAGCTTTTAAAATGGCCCAGTTTAGCTCTGCGCCTTCAACTTTCCCCCTTACTTCTATGTCTGCACAGAGTTCAAAGTGCAAAAATAATTTGCAGTCAATTAATTCAGCAGGGGAGAAAGGAGAGGAGAAGGTGGAATCTAGCCCCTCCCTGTAGGCTCAGGCAAAAGTGAATTGGTACAGCCTCTCCTAGTTAGTCTGTTCTTCCTCATTGATAACTTTGGCCATCCTAATCACATTTTGATGTTCCTTAGCCACACATGTTCTAGTTTTCATTCATGAAATATTGGAGGTAATGGAGCAACCTTCTCTTCACATTCTCCAGGATCCTCATGTCCTGTGCTGATTCTGACATCAGCAGAGAGCCCTCATGGCTATCAGCTATTGATAAATCATCCTCTATGAAGGTGTCTAATTTACATAAAGATATATAGATTTACATATAGTGTAGAGAAAGTGTCTAGGAATCATTTTTTCTTCCTCTCTCATAATTCTAGGATTTGGAATTTAGAACTAAACATAGGGTTTTCAGGACAGGAAGAAGAAAAATAAATGACTTCTTTGTACGGTATACAAAGGTTTTTTTAAACTGGTGTCATGTTTTTGTATTTTGTTTGTATGTTGTTGTGATTTTCTTGTACTTCATTTTGTGAGTCCCAGTGGTGGTGGGAGGGATATATAACTACTTTAAATGTGGAAGTATGGAATTTACTACTGTGATGTGCACCAGCACAGAAATCTTTAAAAGAGATTTGCACAAATTTATGGAAGGTAAGGTTGTATTTTACCAGCAAGGTGTAGAGTGTTGGGTTAATACTTAAGGATACAGAGTTGGAATCCTGCTCAGTTATGGAAACCCACTGGGTAGCCTTGGACAAGTCACATCATCTCAGCCTCAGAGAAAGGCACTTGCCAACTTCCTCTGAATAAAACTTGCCAAGAAAACCTTGTGGTAGGGTTGCTATAAGTCAGAGACAGTTTGAAGGCACACAATGTCATGTTAGCTATTCCAGTAAGCTTCTAAAGGATAATTCCCATGTCCATACTGAACACTGACTGCAGTATCCTGTTGTGACTTGCATGTATGAACAGGCCATTATAGAAATAATGGACAGAACTGTCATATATTTTTAAATACAGTGTTTTTTCAGTGGAGCCAATTCAAACACTTGATAATTAAGAACCAAGTATCAAGTGCAAACAAATCAAGTGTTGAATGAGCATGTGTAAACCAGACCGAAATTCATAGTCTCATTTATTATTAAGTGCCTAGACTGCAACTCTAAAGATCTATGCTCAGCTTACTTCTCAAAGATATTTCAAAGACTGGTCATTGTGACATAATCCATTGTGCAGTCTAATGATCCACTTTCTCATCTTCATGAGACAGGTAATATTGAAAAAAGCTATTGCTTGATAGATTCACTTCAGGCTACAAACTAGTTGCATACTTGTGTTCTCAATTTTAACAGTGTGCACTCATGTGAGGTACAGACAGTTTGATGTCCTCACCTCCTCATGGTTCTTCTGCAGGTAAGCCAACTCCTCTTTTAGATTTTCCAGTTGCATTTCCAAGTCAGACCTGGACAGAGTCAGTTCATCCAAGACTCTGCGTAAGCCATGGATGTCAGCCTCAACACTAGTACGCAGTGCATGTTCTGTCTCAAACCTGCAACCACAAGGGGGAGGGGAAAGGAAAATTGTAAGAACTATTGTAATACTTCCATTTATGGTTTAAGCTTTAAAGATAGTCCACTGAAGCTAGACTCACTTGGTTCTGAAGTCATCAGCAGTCAATTTTGCATTGTCAAGCTGTAAGAGGATGGTAGCATTCTGAACAGAGGCAGCTAAAATCTGGAAAGAAAGTAGAAGGAGTGGTTTGAATACAAATCTTTACCCTCTCAAAATCTTCTGTGTCTAGTTTATAAACAAGTATGAGGTTTCGGCTGCTTCCTTTAAGCATATGCAGAGTGCTGTCAACCCTGTTTTATCCATAATAATTCTTGCACTGTTAGGATGTTCTTTCAGCACAGAACTTGGAAAAATTATTTGTTTCTACTTTAACCACTTAATTTCAGCTTAAGGTCAGATCAGTGAAAAATAGGTATGGGTCTTCACTGTTTTGAGCCTTATTGTTCTTGTTGTTGTGTGCCTTCAAATCATTTCTGACTTCTGGTCAACCTAAGGTGAACACGTACATCATGGGGTTTTCTGGGGCTGAGAGTGTGTGATGCGCCCAAGGCCGTCCAGTGGGTTTCCATGAACAAGCAGAGTTGAACCTTGGACTCCGGGAACATAGTCCAATGCTCAAATCACTATACCTTGTTGAGCCTATGCCTCCCTAAATAAAGGGCTGAGCAAATGTAGTCCTCCAGATGCTCTTGGACTACAACTCCCAGAAGCCCTGTCCAGTATAACCAATGGTAAGGAATGCTGGAAGTAGCAGTCCAGCAACAGCTGGAGGATTGCACTTTGCTCGCACCTGCTCTAGAAAGTAGAACACTGATGATCCAGTGGGGTGAAAATGAATAAGACAATTCCTACAGGGGTTTTGTTCATACTGGCTGTGCTATAGTCATGTTAAACAACAAAACAAACAACATCCACATGTTTGACTGTTTCCTGAACCACTTTGAGGATTGCCAATTTTATGGACACTTACGCCTTTAACACTTGCTTGATCTGCAAATGTTAATTTTCCTGGTTCATTATAGCAAAAGCTATTCTTGCTGATTTCTGAAGACTATGCTGCTGTTAAAAACTGAAGAACAGCTTACTAGTTTGCCTCTAACCAGTTGTCAGTCTTGAGCAGAGAAAGATGAAGGTGCAGTGAGGAAAAGGTAACAGAACTGGGCAAATATGGATGTATAGTATTTAATATCCATGATAGCATGCCAACTGTTTAATGCACTGCTCAAAAAGCCTGGTATTAAGGAACTATCTTACACACAGAAATACTGGGATGTTTTATTTGATTCTGCTCGATTTTATAAAAAGCTGTTTGAAGTTGGAGGAATTATAGCTAGGAAGGAGGGACCTTTTACCTTTTTCTCTTCCACTAATTCCATGCCACAAATCACCACCCCAAAGATTTTGTTAGCAAAAAGAATGGAAATCTTTGACCCTCCAGACGTTTTGGATTTTAATTCCCAGACCAATATTGACAGTGATTAGGGATTATGGGACTTATAGTCCAAAATATCTGTAGGGTCAGAGGTCCTGCAGTCCTGTGCCAGAATGTGTGCCCTGTGTTAATTAGTGGGTGTGCCCTATAGACTTTATACCCAAAGACCTACGCTCTTCTTAGTTTCCAGGAAAGCCACTGAGCAAGAAAAACTAGTTACGAGAATCTCAAACTATTTCACCACTCAAGGAGCTTTGGTTTTCTACCTTCTCTGGGGTGGAAATCATGTGGCCCTCTATATGTTAATAGACTGCAGCTCCCAGCATTCCCCACCAAGGCTGTTCTAGCCAGAGCTGCTAGGTCTTGCAGACTAATGATACTTGGGGCGGCAAATCATTCCCACTGCTGGCCTACAGAGGAGCTTCCACATCTTAATGTTTAAACCAGGTCCATACTTCCTGAGTGGGAAGTGGCACTCTCATCCCCAGATTGGGCTGTTACATTTATTTTACTGATCTGCAAAGAAACTTTCCTGCTGTAGTAAAAGTTGTGCGTCCAATTTTATTGTGGAAAACATGTCTTTGATTATAGAAAGTTCACATCTCAATAAGAGTAGATTCATGACTCAAGAGATCTTTTTTTACTTAATAGTCCTATAGCAGTGAAAGTACTTGTTCCTTCTCGCAACTACCCTGTGAGATAGGTTAGGCAGACTCACCCAAAGCAACTCAGTAAATTCACTGAGCTTGAACTTCGATCTGTGGCTTGCATTCCTATCCAGAGCTAGGACAAGTTGTTTTTTTGAATTACAACTCCCAGTTGGGATTCTAGAGTTACAGTCCAAAAAAATAACTTTTCTGAGCTCAATCCCTAAACCTTTTTAATGTAGTCTCTGTGTTAGCATTCTTCTGCTGTTTGTTTTATGCTGCTCTGCAGTCAGAATCAAATCATGTTTATACTAAATGCATCTATTCCTCTTTTGGGTTGGTTGTTCAGAAAAAGGAACAACAGAAGTCCATCTCACCGCATAGCCCACATTCACTCCATGTGACCCTGCCTTCTCCCTCTGTTCACTTTCTCATTTCTCCTGCCATTGGTCTTTAATCCAAGGCTTTTGGTGATAGAATTCAACATGTTTTATTGACAGTACAGTATGAAGAACTGGGTTTTTTATTGGCTGTGTTGCATTAAAAAAAATCAGAAGTGTTTGTGGAAGTGACCATTTCATAGTAGTAGTAGTAATGATCATGGTTGTAGTATTAGTAATATCCTGTTCTGGCAACATAAAAGCTTAAGGAAGATAACTCTATGACTACACTGGGAAAGAGAAAACAGGAACCCAAAATCCATGATGTATAAAAGGCAAAGATAGGTCAGTGCCATTTCCAGACCCAAAGCTTGGAAATATTTGAAGGGGTTAGACTGCAGCTCCCATAATCCCCCAGCCAGAATAGCCACTAGATTCTGAGAGCTGCAGTCCAGAAAAACAACTCTTCTGTGCTCTGGGGACAAACTGTGCCCAGTGTACGAATGGTGACTCCAAATATAACACCAATAATTGGTGGTCATAACTTTCTCAGTGCAATGCTAGCTTAAAACCTATGATATCATAGGAAAGAAACTCACAAGATTATTTAGATTCAGTCCAAATAAAATTGAAAAAACTTCCCTGATGAATTTGATTGCAATGGTTTCATGATAGAGTTTATCTTGAACTTTGGTTACTTTGAGTCATGACCTGAATGTTCTGGGAGAAGAGATTGACATTTAGAAAGAAAGCATTAAGTTAATTTGTATTTTGTTAGTTACTCTGATCCAAAATGTAGGATGAACACTGCAATAAGGTCATGTTCTTTTAAAACAATAATGATCTGAGTAAGTCATCAGGCTGGTTTAGAAAATGTATTCTCCCTCCAATCACTCTCCTTTGCACCTGTCTCTAAACTGGTAACAGTAACAGGCTGGAAAAGGTATTTTGGAATTACAGTTCCCAGAATCCTCCAGCCACCAAGCTGGTGAAGGATTCTGGGAGTTGTACTTCAAAAAACACACCCCTAATTATTCCAAGCTCTGTAGCTTCCCAAAGTGTCCCCATCTGTGGACCCCACTGAAGCCACAATGTCTTACCTTGCTTCTCAGATCCTCAATGGTCTTGAAATATGGGCCATAGTCACATTCTGGACCAGGTCCTCTCTTCTGGTACCAGTCCCTGATCTTAACCTCCAGCTCAGTGTTGGCATGCTCCAGGGCCCGCACCTTGTCCAGGTAGGCAGCCAAGCGGTCATTCAGGTTTTGCATGGTTTCCTTCTCACCCCCAGCCAGGAGGACATCGCCGCCGCCGCCGCCGCCACCACCAACAAAGCTGCCACCTCCCAAACCAGCACCAAAGCCTGCCCCAAAGCCACCGGCCCCAAAGCCACCGGCCCCAAAGCCACCGGCCCCATAGCCACCAGCCCCATAGCCACCAGCCCCATAGCCACCAGCCCCATAGCCACCACCAAGAGCACTGCCTACCCCAGAGACATAGCGAGAAGAAGAGACAGAGATTCCCCCAGTCCACCATGGATGCTTGGAGCTCTGTATCCCCCTCCAAGGTGGAGGGAAGAAAGCCCAGATGAGCCCCCACCAAAGGAAGATCCCTTCACAGAGGAAGAGGAGGAAGTGTATTTCCTGTAAGTGGTGGTCATGTTGCTAGGAAACGGAGGCAACTCCAAAGAAACTTCAGCACAATGTTCTAAAGAAGCTGAGAAGGTTAACGGACTCTTTCTCGTTCCATGCTCCTTTTATTTCCTGAGGTTGGGGGCGTTGTTTATGGCAAAGATCTTTTCTTTCCCTCCCATTCCCCCAGGCTTTCATCGTCATGAACTTCAAAGCCAATTTCTACAATCCTCATTTGTCTCCCCAGGTCTATTCATGCGTTGTCACATTCCAGCCTATACACCTTGCTCTACAAAGGACGGTTTTGTGTTTCCTTTCCAGTTCCCAAGTGAATAATCAGGTCTGATTCAGAAGTAAGAGGACTGTTGCTCAAGGGTACAGTTTAAGATTGCCATATCTGCTTATGAGAAAACATGTCCAGGGAGAGACAAAGAACTTCAGAGCATAAAGTCCCAGGAGAGAAAAACCATTACATCACCAAGGGGGGCACTTATGCAAGAGCAAAAACACCTTAGACGTCTGCTCTGAGCAGGAGATAGGACTCTGAAAGTTCTAAGGGCTATTTCACAGACCATAAGTGCCAGCCTTACATAAACCCCTTCTCTACAGCTGTGCTGGTCTACTACTCCCATAGCTACATTGTTATGACTATGGTAGCTGAGAAAGTTGAGACTTGTAGTCCAACATAGCTAGAGGGTGCCTATTTGGAGAAGATGAGCCACCATGGTATAGTGGTTTGAGTGTTAAACTATGACCCTGGAGACCAGGTTCAATTCTCTATTCAGCCATTGAAACCCACTAGGTGACCTTGGGTACATCACACATTCAGCCCTAGAAAACCCCATGATAAGTTCACCTTAGGATTGCCATAAGTCAGAAATGACTTGAAAGTCCTCAGCAACAAGAACTCCTGTTCCTGTTGCTTACACTTGCAGTGATGACAGTTCATGTGAAATTTAGGTAATTGTCAGTAACTGCTGACACTCTGGAGACCAGGGCTTGACTCCCTGGGAAAGTTAACTTCTCCCTGTCTTGGAGAAAGGCAACAACAAGCACTTGTGAGCAAATCTTGCCAAGAAAAGCCTAGGACAAGGTTGCCATATGTTGGAGTTTACTTGAAGGCACATAAATGCAACAGTAGTTCCTATTATGAGTTTGGACTTCACCAGAAATAGCAGCATGGGAGAGCTTTTCCTCAGTATCAGATTAAAATTCTTCTTCCTCCTTTGCTGTGGTCCTGCTTTCCCAGTCCCCTATGGCATTTCTCTTTTACAAAAGTACATGTGATATGCAATGCTGCTTTTAACATGAGGCCTAGTTTGATCTACCATGAATACTTGTTTAAAAGTGGACCTCATGTGTAAGTCAAGGGCAGGTTTGGTGGCCAAAATTACAGATTTTGATATGACCCACAGATAAGTTCTCTTGCCACAGAGAGAAGAAAGTGCTAGCAGCAGGTCAGAACACCAGTTGCTTCTGGCCACTGCAATTTTCCTGTCCAGGCATTTAAAAAAGCCTTTTGCCGCTCTACTCAGAGAAAGGGATGGTTTGTTGGTTTGGATAAAAGTTAAGGTACAGTATTAACTCTTATCCAAAATGGAACCATCTCCTTCTGTGACTAGAGTAGTGAAGGGTAAGAGCTTGGTCTATCTAGGGGAACCAGGGGAACCTAAAAAGAAGCAACCCCTTCTACTCTCTTGGCACTCCTTTGAAGAAAAACACCTAAGAGCTGCCACCATCACAGCCATTTTCCTGCCCAGGCTTTCACAAAAGATTGAAGTGGCACCACAGCAAGAGAGAGCAGAGGAGATCACTTCATCTTTTAGGTTCTCTCAAGATGGATGAAACTCTTGCCTTTTGCCACTCAAAGAAGGAGATAGTTCCTTTTTTTCCCCTGCTAATTGTTAAGGTATAGCACTTACATTGACCTGTGGATAAGTCAACCCAAGATTTGGGTTTTTTGGGTTTTTTTCTAAAAATTTCTAGACTTATACATGAATATATACAGTGCTTGGGGTCTAATAACTACCTTCTATTTAAGAATTCTATAATGTGTCTATAGCCAAGAGATTCCATTTAGACAGGGGAGGTAACATCGATGTTTCTCAAGCTCTACAGAATAGTTAAAAGAGGACTTGAGTTGTTGCTCAGACTTGTGATTTCTGTTCATTCTGAAACAGATGTTTCAAAAGTTGTCATTCTGAGCCTCCTCAGTGCCTTGACTCAAATGCTTCAAGCACAGAATCATAGAGTTGGAAAGAATCTCATATGCTATCTAGTCCAACCTCCACCAGTTTAGAGAATCTGCTGATTCACCAATCCCTGATGAAAACTTATCCAGCTTTCTAGATGAAAACTCTTCAGAACCACCTTCTGAAGCAGCCTGCTCCACTGTGAAACAGCTTGAGCCATCCAGAAATTCTTCCGGAATCATTTTGTTTGTAATCCTACTCACTGGAGTAGCAGAAAATAAATGTACTCCACCATCTTGATAACTATAATACTGCCTCTTAAGTGCATCTTCTCTTGGCTGAAATTTGGAGCTTGCCAAACTCCTTCAATGATTCTTCATAGGTCTTGCAACCGTTCCAAGGCACACTATACTGGGTACGTTCTAGTTTTCAACATCCTTTTTTTAAGGTATGGTGTTCAAAACTAACCACAGTACTCCACTTTGACCACAGAAGAATAGAGTAGTATGTTCTCAGTGCAAAAAATAACCGGTACCACTGAACAGAAGAACTGTAGAGTATGTGTCAAGTCCATCCCACAATCCACTCTGGAACTGTCAAAGCAAAAAACAGCTGGTCTAATTCATAAAACTGCATTAGTAAATATAGTAAATGACCTTCAGGTTGCCACTTGTTGGTGATGCTCATGCCAACTGACAAAAATCCAAATAGTGGAAAAGAGACGCAGTGAAAGGAAGTCTCAAAGATTGGAAAAGTTGATTTTGGACAATTTCTAGACCCCTACGCTGGCAAGGAATTTGGACAATTGTGGTCCAAAAGTAATCTTGTCACACTCTGGGAAAACCACATCTGTGAAATGTCTGCTGGTTATGCAGCCCTTATAGCTCCAAGGGAAAACAACTGCCCAGCCAGGATTAACTTAATTTTGTTGCATAATCTTTCCCAGAGCTTTAAAACTTTATTTTATTAGCAGCTCCCAGAATCCTCCACCTCCATTAATCAATGACTTTGATCTTTCACAATTTCAGGGTTTTTTTTTCTCCTTACAATGAATGTAAGAGGTCTGCTAAATCAAATCAAAGGCTTAAATAGTCCAGCACCCTGCTTGCTGCAGTAGCCAATGGGATGCCTCTAGGAAACCCACAAACAAGTTATGATGGTGACTGTTATTAAGAGGAATATTACCTCAGATTCTGGGTATAGCATGTAAGGGGGGAAAAAATTTTGCTGGCATCTTGATTCTTGGCAAAAGTATCTATTATGTACCTCCTGAGATTTGGTGCAAGACAGGACTCACTTTGCCTTGGAAGATTGTGGTATGCTTCAAAGTACAGTCCTCCCTCCACATTCACTAGAGTTAGCAGTACAGAACCCCTATGAAAGTGAAAAAAATGTGAATAACTCTTAAGCCCTCTCAAATTATAGTTAACACACAAAAAAGTATGATCACCATATTCAGCCCACCATGGATTCCTTTGAGGTATCAGGGTTTCTTCACAAGACAGAAATGGGTGGCTGGTGGGGCTTACTGCCACCTCCACTGCTACCCCACACTATTTTTAATAGGGACTTACAAGTCTTGTTCACAGTTTCTCAGTCTCATGAGGTCCCTATTAAAAATGGCACAGGGAAACAGCAGACATGACAGCAAATAATCTGTGAATAATCAAATCTGTAAAAGTGAAAGCTGCAAATGTGGAGGGCTGACTATAATAAAATACATACAAAATCATGTATATTTTAAAGTGGAAGTAGTTAAACAGGTGTACAATTGAAAAATAAAGCACACACATGCTTTAAGTCAATGGGGAAAATGCATACAAAAAGTTTGCCATTTTTTAAAAAGGTGGGGAAAACATAAATTGCCTTATGAGAAGCAGCAGCAAACTTGGGTTAGCTGATCTAAAAGAATGGAGGTGGGTTTCAGAAAAATGTGATAAAATATTTGAATGAACAGAACAATGTTGACTTTAGCTCAGTATAGATGAGAAAGGGAATGCCTATGAGACTCAGAGCATTTATATAGGGGAAGACTTATTAATTAGGCAAACAACTGGAGGAGGCTGCTGGCCAATAAATACCGCAGACAGGGTGGGGAGAAGGCTGTTGCAGAGAACTGCCATTGGCAGTGGAAGCAATGTGGTCTTCTTTTGACCCTTGGCTCATGTTCCTGAAAAACCTTGATCCTTGCTTTGTGTGTTGACTATGCTGCTGGAAAGTCTTTGAACTGATACTCCAAATTAATTACTGACCAGGACTGCTGAAACAAGAATGGTATTTGACAGATAAGTTTCTGTAAACCTTGACTATATGTTCTGTAAACCTATAGAGTCTAAAGACTATGAACTGTGGCTGCCTTTCTAAACAGGACAGATGAACTGTATGGAAGATATTTGGACTTTAATATCACTTGGGAAAAGAAATGAAGCTAAGGTCTAAGCAGAATTGGTTCCAGACATTTTTCTGCCAGGCATGAAGGACAAATTGTGGTGGCCCATGATGTCATGTTGCCAAGGCAAGAATACATAATGACACCATTCCAGTTGCCTTCACCCTCAGTGTCTCAGCCTGAGGACAACTCAGAGCAAACACATCAAGAAGGACTTCTGGAGAGCCACACCAGCCACAGAAGGCATGGCTCTGATGGAACTGCAGAAGTTTCTGAGGAATCTACAGCAGGCTTTCTTCAGAGTGAGGTACTATGTGTGTGTTGGTCATAGAAACTGCCAGCAAGATATCAGACTGGCAGCTGCTCTATGGAGCCCCACTAGCCACATATCTGCTGAAATATTAATGAGGTTGGGTGATCAGGGCTTTCCAGAACACCTGATACCTTGGTGTCCACCTTGGTACCTTGCTTCAGTGAGAAACAAGGCAACAGGGGAACTCCTGAAAGCTGTGTGATTTGCTATAAACACACACACACACACCATTACCAGAAATGGGGTTATTATGGGAGGCTACCCCAAAAACACATGGTACCTACCTTCCCATTCCATTTATAGAAGCTGACTACATTGTCAGATGAATCTGACTAGTGATGGAACAGACTCCCTTTGCTACATCAGAGGAAGATAATGGTCCTAATCTTATGTAAGTAACAGCCTCTCTGAGAAACAACATTTTGAAAAACACTGACAGTAAGGTGAAGTCACTTCCACAATTTAAGAGAAGTCTGCATGTACTCCATGATCAAGGAGGACCTTATGGGATGCCATACTCTGCTCCGTAACGTTGCCTATGCTGGTGAAATCTAAGATGTTACCCTGTGTGAGCAGAGGGGGAAATCCCCTGGTGTCTGCCTGCCTGCCTTTGTACTGCCAGACAGAATTCATTTGCATTACAAAGCCTGGGAGATTATTATTACTTACACAGGGCAACTCTTCATAAGTCCCTATTCACACTCTTGGGAGAAGCAGGTTTCTCTCTCTCTCTTTCGCTCTCCATTTCCCACACATTCCCACATTTGGCTTCCAACCAGACTCAGAGATCTGAAGATTTTTTTTCCTTTTCACAACAATTCATTAAAGTGGAAACAGCTTCTCAGTGATCAAACTGACTTGCCTTGGCTCGACTCCTGACATTCACCGTGGTGCTCTTTCACATGTCGTTATGTGGCTTCTCCTTGGGTAATAGCCTTGAGGCACCATTGCTCATTATGACTTGTACATTTTGGCCTGCTCTCTCTCTCCTTTCATTGTCACTCTCATCATAATTTATAATGACAACTATAACTCCTGCTACCACATAGCTGTGCTGAGGTTTCACATGACAAGATACTTCAATGTGTGGGTTGCGCTACACTCAGGATCTACCTGGCCATTGTTTTATTCTGGCAGTGGGGGATATGTGGCCCTCCAGATGTTGTTGCTGTTTCTTTTAGTCTTATCCAGCACAGGCAGTGGTGAGGGATGATGGGAGTTGGAGGAACACATATCCCTCAACTGTTTTACATACTGGTACAAGTGGAGAAATGCTCATGTATCAAAGGGTCCTAGATCTGACTGGAACCATGCACAAAACATCAGTGAGAATATGCCCCATATTAATACAGCCAATGCATACTTTGGGAGGGCTGGGATTGTAGCCCTTGCAGTGATCAATTAAATAAGTGTAGTTGCTAATTTACCTCTCCCTTAACTAATTCAATGACTAATTAATCTTAGAAATGGAAGGGAACCACTGGAGAGGTAATCCAACTCCTCTGGTCAAGGCAGGAGCTACAGGGCAGCCAATGGTCCTCCACAGTTTGCTTAAACACCTTTAAAGAAAGAGGATCTGCCCCCCTCACATAAGAGACCATTCCACTCTCTTGAACAGCTCTTGCTGTCAGACAAGCTCCTAAAGTTTAGCTGCTCCCCTCCCTTTCTACTCACTGGTTTGATTCATCTCCTCTGGTACAAGAGGAAACTTGTCTGCTCTATCTTCTGCATGACAGCCCTTCAGATATTCTCTCACTATCAGAGATCAGGCTGCTACTGTGTCTCCTGTTAATCATCATTTCTCCAGACTAAACAGACTTGGTTTATTCAGCCACTCCTTAGAGGATTTAGATATCATATATATTTTTCTTTTTAAAAAGTGTGTTGCAAACATAAGGAATCTTATAGCACAACAAACAAATGAGGCCATATGCAGCTTCCCTCACTTTGTTTTCCCTTTTATGGCTACTCCCCAGAAACATCCTTTAAAAAAAAAAAGCATGTGTCTTCAGTTATATCACCATTGATTCAAATTTAATTATTTATTAATTGCACTTGTATTGTGTGTTTTGTTCTTACTGCTTGCTTATTTTCTGTACTGTTTTTAATGCCAGTTAGGTTCACATCAGGGAGCCAGCATCATGTAATGGACTGAGCATTGGAGTATGATTCTGGAGATCAAGGTTTGAATTCCTGCTTAGTCATGGAAATCCACTGGGTGGCCTTGGGTAAGTCACAGTAAGCCTTAGGTAAGGCAAATGCAACTCCCTCTGAACAAATCTTGCTGAAAAAACCCTGTTATAGATTCACCTTAGGATTGCCATACGTCATAAACTAAGGAGAGGAGGAGGAGGAAGAGGAAGAAGATGATGATAAGGATTAAAAATACTGTAAATACCAGATAGAAATAATGTCTTCCTTTTTAAGCTGATGGAAGGAACTTTTGGGACAGTGCATCAACAGAGCTAGGGAGCTTTTGGCCCTCCAGATAAGGTGGGCTACAATTCCCACCATCCCCTACTATTAATTGTGTAAGCTGGAATTTCTGGGAGTTTAGTCCAAAAATCTGGATGACCAGTGGTTCACCCACCCTGGTGTATAAGGTTCCTTGAAGACACTGACCAGGACCAGGCTCACATTACCTCAACAAGGTTACTACATTCAGTAGCAGCAGAAGCTTATCAGTCAATTACCATTCTTGTTTCCAAAACTCGGGTCAGCAATAAATTCAGAGTGTCAGTTCAAGGGGGTATCCAGCAGCATAGTCAGCACACAAAGCGAGGGTCAAGTTTTTTCAGGAACATAAGCCAAGGATCAAAAGAAGAACATGTTGCTTCTACTACCAATAGCTATTGTCTGCAACAGCCTTTTCCCCACCCTATCTCTGGGATTTATTGGCCAACAACTTCCCCGAGTTGTTTGCCTGATTAGCAAGTCCTCTGTTACCCTGTTTACTGGGGGTCCCAGGAGGGACACCTATATGCACTCTCAATTAACCAAGTTTGGGGAAATTAGCTAGAGCACAAGTTAGTAATGCGAGAGGCAGGGCAACACAGCAGAATCTTTTACCCAATGTCTACAGGGTTAGGCCAAGTCAAGAAGCAAACTGGAATTTAAGAATAAGTGAGATTTTTATTAAGTACAGACATGCAGTGTATGCAATACACATAATCACATAAGTAACTAAGGAAAGTAAAGGTTGGAGTGGTATAGAGGGATTTTGAGAGGGATTGTTGAATTGGGTGATATGAAATCTGTCCTGAAGCCTGGAAGAACAGAGAGCGATGCTGGGGTTTGATGTGACTCAGCATGTGTAGCTGAGGGGAGGCTCACCAAGCAAAGCGGCAGCAAGGCGGTCTGGAACTCGGGAGTGATCCGAGAAAGGTCTCAGAATCAGGGGTTTTTATAGGGAGAAATGAAACTGCAGGCTATTCTGTACCTAGGGAAAACAATGAGTTTTGGGTGCAAGACAAAGCTTTGGAAAGGTCAGAATTTAACATGATTGAGTTAAGTCCAAATTGACAAAGAGGTAGCCAGTATGCAAATGCTCAGTGCTTGGCAGTTGAGTATTCAGCTTGCCAAGTTGCCTGCTCGGGGCAGGAAGTAAACAGTGTGCATACATAATGAGGGTGTTTGCAGAGAGGTCTCCTAAAGCAGTGATCTGGCTTTTTCTGGCCTGCCTGTATTGTTTTGGTATATTGCAGCGTTTCATAGCTGAGCGTAGTTCTGTGCTTGTCTGGGGGCCTCACAAACACGTGGAGAGGGGTGGTGGAAGAGAGCCAAATTATTGATATCAAAATGATATCTTTATGCTATCTTCAAGGAGGCCTAACCTGCAGTAACACTTCCCTATTTAAGTGCTCTGACTCTTGTGGGCTTTTCCTGTCTCATCTTCACTGGGCTACAGTGATTATTGTCCTGTTCATTTTCTCTGTGTTGTGGCCATTGGGGAGGATCCTGTCTGTGTTTGTACCTGGGTCTTGGGGCTGGGGCATGACACATAGACTGGTGCAGCAATTACATCTGTTCTTGAAGACTTGGTCAGAGTGGCCTTCGCCTTCATTGACCATGTCTGCATTACTGCAATCTGTTCCACATAGGGAGCCTTGGAAGTAGGCACAGAAATTGCATGTGGTTTGGTATGCTGTGGGATCAGGCTATAAACAAGGAGCTCATATATGGAGCCCATGATTCTCTTACTAGAACAGCTCCACAGACTTTTAGTTTGTTTCTGGGCCCAGTTCAAAATGGTGGTGATGGCCTTCACAATCTTTATTTGATTAGGGCCCTTTCCGCATGTCATTTTCCTTGTGAAAGGGTGCCTGGAGCATCACGCAATTGTGATAAGCAATCTGCATGATGCACTCACAATTGTGCAATGCTCCAGGGGCCGGCAGGTGCCAATCACACATCTTTTCATTTCCGGTTGGAAGCCGAACATGGTGCGCGATCGCACATTGCTGCTGTGCCCCATGCGTACTTTCCTGGCGTGCAGAGCCTCCGGAGCCATGCCGGTCGCACTTCCTGCCCCAGTGCAGCCTGGGAAAGTCCCAGGCTGCAGTGCAGAAGGAAGAGGTGGGGCTCTCGCACAAGCAGGCAGCTCATGCGGAGCTGAAGCAACAGGAATGCGAGAGCCTCTAGCTGGAGGCTTCTCACATGGTCCCCGCACCCCAGCACTGGAAGAAGGTACCAGGTGCAAAAAGGGCCTAGGATATGTGAGGTACTGCCTTCTCTTGTATGAACCCCCCCACCTGTTGAAAGAATGGCCAGAGGACCCACTTGCATGTGGCAACAACACCAGTAATATGCCAAGCTGAGCCCAAGGGAGGAGTCTACTCTCAGGCTCCAAAACACCTTCTTTGGGGAAGTTCCCCTCACTCACTTTCCAGTCTCGGTTAAGCTCTCAGTGCTCATGGTTAAACCTTTCTTCTTCTGGGAAGCCTTTTTGGCCACAATTGATGGCTCCCTTTTTGAAGTGGTAATATTGCTGTGTTTAAATGGTTATCTCTTTCTGTTGGGGTGTCTCTGCTTTTGTAATGTTTATGGCTGCTTTCTTTTCTTTATTGGTGATGCCAAAATTGGCAACTTTGTCCTTGTTTGGACATTGTGGAAAAAGTTATTCAATACTTCTTTGCTCAGTTCCCCCCCCACTCTCTCTCTCTCTCTCAAACACACACACACCACACACACCACACACACCACACACACACACACACACTGGGGCAACTTGCAAACATTGGAGTGTGCTGCCATGGCCATTTACTGGCCTGATGATGTCAATAGGTGCTTGTGCAGAGTCTGGCCACTCTTCTGCAGCTGAGATACAAGATCTGATGGCAGCTTTTCACATCCAAGTACTTGTCCTTCAAGGGCACTTCAATAATTGTTTGGGCAGCTGAGGAGCCATAGGTAGCAGGTACATTCCAGTGACTATGAGGGAGGCCCACCAGTGGGACAACACTTGAAGTATCAGAGACTTTCCTGCATGCGTGCACACACACACACTGAAAGCTCAACAGGTATAGACAAGTGTTCTGTTCAAATATGTGGAGGTGTGGAATCAGGTACTCTGGCTGGAGATTTTGGGGTGACTAAGAATTCACAATGTAGTAGTGTGTCTTCTTGTTAATTGCTGTCAACCTGACTTTGACCTTGACCTGTGAAGTCTTCCCGTTACCTTGTTATCAACAGCCCTGCTCAGTATTTACAAACTCAGGGCCATGGCTTCCTTGGTTGAATCTATCCACTTGTAACTGAGTCTTCTTCTTTTCCTACTGCCTTCTACCTTGTCAAGCATCATCATCTTTTCTAATGAATCATGACTTCTCAGGATACTTCTGAAGTACAACAGTCTGAATTTAGTTATCTTGTAATATTTAAGCATCTCCTCCCATCAGTTGCACACACACCCTGCAAATGCCCTCTCCCACTTCTGTACTTACGTTAACCAGTGGACCAGGAAGTTGTAGCTGCTATAGCATGTACCTCTAGGTTTAGTTTACATGAAACTCTTTTTTTTTATTTGTATGCAGGAGAATAACCAGCAAAAAAGGAAGATAAATCCCCTGCACTGTAAAGTATAGAGCAGAAAAGGGCATTGGAAAAGGTTTACCTTGTCATAAAGAAGGAGGAGAAAAGCTACACCTCCATAAAGAAATTAGTTAAGGTACAAGAGCCTTGTTCTCTTCTCCATGTGGTCTTTGCAGTAATATCTGGTATCTACATAAAGCAGAGTACAGTAGTGCTAGTGCAACATCAGCTTGTTGTAGAAACAAGAGAAGTTGTAAACTAAAAAAAAGAAAAACTTACATATATTGTCTCAGGAAATCCATCCTAGGACAGGAAAGGAGATAGGCAAAAGAAGTTGATCTAAACTTGGTTAGAAGAGCTCCTAAAAGCTGGCTGTCATGTGTGAGTACGAGCAGCCATTCCTGGGGCTGGAGCCTCATGGGTGCTCTTTCTAGAAAAAAGGAAAATGAGAGTAAGATCTTGAAAGAAGGGGAAAGTGGTGTCTGTAGGTAAGAAGAATGCAAAAGGCTTGAGCACATAGACCATAAAATGATACAGAGAAGTAGAAACGAAGGACAGGCATTATATAGACTCCTCTCTCTCATTAATCACTTTATAAGCATTGATACTTTGTTTTCCCAACAGTCTTTACCCAAGAGTCCTATGCAGATGTTTGTGCACAGAGCAGTAGATCAGCCATAGGTTTGGTTTCTCTACATGGAAAAGGATCCCACAGAGCCATGTGCTACATAGAGAACATCAGGCATTCTTTCTCACCATCCAGCACAGAAATCCAGCATGCTAGGTATACTGAAACAGATAGCTACAATCTGAACATAGTAAACAAGGTTGTTCTTTTCCTTCTAGCCCTGATATTTTGCCTCATGTGTTACATGGTGAGCCAGGCAGCCCTCTTCTCACTGCCAAACACAGAAATTTTCTCAGCTGGCACAGCTTTTAAGATACCAACTGTCTCTTCTGCCAGCTTTGCTTGCTGCTCACCTTCCAATGCCAGTGGAGGTTGAAATGCTTTCAATTGGGTGCTACATTTCTGATGGGACAGGGCCTCAACAAAGACCTCAGACCCTAGTGGACCAGATCAGGAGGCTTAGTGGGACAAATTCAGCTGGTGCAATGGTGTTTCTCCATTACTGCTTGGGCAAGAGGTGGAGAACCCTTTTCTGTCAAGGACTGCATTTACGGTACTTGCATAGTATACCCTGCAATATTTCACTACTGAAAACCAGGACATGTATAGCCAAGCAACATCAGAGTGTGGTCAAGATGGCAAAAGTTATTAATGAAGAACACACAAGCTAGGAAAAGCTGCAGCGGTTTGCTTTTGTCAGAGTCTGCAAGAAAGGAAAAGATTCTATCCTCTTTTCTCTGTTTGCTGAATTAATTGAATGCAAACTACTTTTGTACTTGGAACTCTGTTTGCAGCAATCGGGGAAAGCTGAGGACAAAGGGGGAAAGTGGGAGGAGCAAATAGCATCTAGGACATTTTAAAAGCAGCTGAAGAAAGTGAGATAATAGAGGATTAATCAGAGCTGTCCCTGCCAAACCAGGACAGTTGGCAGGTATGTACTTGAGGGTAATCTGTCAAAGGGTGCATGCCAGTGTAAGAGCCAGCAGTGAGCAGGGGCAGATCCAAGAAGCAGAAATCAGAGTTGACCAAGTTACATGTGAAACTAAGTGAAAGTCTTCAGGTGTGAGTTCCCCAATCCAATCATAAGCACATACTCCAGCATTTCACAGATAGAAATGGGACATGTGTGACCAAGCAACTTCAGAGTGTGGTCAAGATAGTGAAAGTTTTTAATCAGGAATAATACACAAGCTAGAAAAGACAGTAACAGGCTCCATTTGCTTTAGCCTACCGAAAGGAGCAAACCTCTGCTCCTCCTATCCTGCTCCTCCTGTTGAGTTAACTGAAAATTACTTTTGCACTTTGAACTCATTTTGCATTAATTGAAGTAAACTGAGCATGAAGGGAAAGTGGGAGGAGGAGAGAGAAGCTGGGACATTTGAAAAGCAGCTGGAAAAGTGGGACAATAGAAGAAGTAAAAAAATAGAATTAGAACTGTCCCTGCCATATTAGGACAGTTGGAAGGTATGCATAAGCTGTGATAATATGAGCATAAGAAATATTCCATGAACACAGTGTCCTCAGCAGAAGGGAAATGAACATCCAGCAGGTGCTGTCTCCTTGGTCTAGAAGTTAGGTTTTTTCTTTCTGCCAGACAGATTTTCCAGTTCCAACCAGTTATTTGCAGTCACTGTGTCTGTATTTGGTATGAATTTACCTCTGTGCTTGCATTATTTTTACCTTACCTTTTGAGTTCAGCAAAGTTGGATGTGTGCATGTTTTTAATGGTGGGAAATGCAAGAAACTGAACAGCATCCAGGGAAACCAATGTAAGAAAGAGGCAAATCTCAGAATGTCAAGAAGAGATTATTTAATAATATTAAATAATAAAAAATCTCAACTAATTTTATCCTGTTCCCATTCTGAAATCATCTTGGGGTGGGGAAGGGAAGGGCATAAAAAGATGAACCATGCATAATTTCATTCAGACCATTGTAGAGTGCACTCATTCAGAGCACTGTACATTGGAAGATAGCCTGTCCATTCTAACTCAAAGAAAGCCATATACAGGTATTTTGCAAACACAGCTTGCTGGGAACAAAGAATATATGACCCAAATGCTATGGTTTTTATTCTGTCTATTATTCTGTTTGTGGGCCTGTGAAGAATGCACTTTTCAGCTTATGTGCCTGAACTCTTATGACCCAGGATGTTTTAGAAAATTCACACCCAGCCCAACCCATCATGCCTCTGTCCTGTATATGACACTGTAGTGCAACTACATTGCGTCACTGACATGCCAGCAAGGCAGACATGGCATGCATCAGAACACCAGAGAAGGAGATACCCGTCTTCCTTGCTTTGTGAGAAGATACATTAGGAAAGCACCGCCCACAGTCAGTCACTGGGCCGGCTTGTGGCTGGCCTGGTATGCTGTCAGAGGAAGCTCCAAAGCAGCCCTTCACAGCCATGAGGTGTGGCCCTTCCTAAGTGCAATAGCGTGAGCTAAGCAGTCTTAGTGGAAATATGTTCTTTGTCCACTGAAGATGTAATGGGTAAACAGAGAGAACAAGGTCAGCGGTCCACCTTTCCAAAGGAAGACACCACATCCTAAAACCTGCAGGATCCAACTGCATGCTGTGAAGTTTGTTTGTTTTTTTAAAAGAGGGGGAGAGGAAGGGAGAAATGAACTTTTTTAGAAAACATATTGTTGATTTTCTTTCTTGCTACTTTGGTGTGTTTTGCTACTTTCCCTCTCACTGACAGTAGACTTCAGAAAGGTATGCTGCAGTCCCATTTGTGTTTTTGTAACTCTTTAAAGATACCAGCTGAGCTTTGGCTGACATCCAGGAATCTCCTGTCAAGAGAAAACACAGGGTCAGAAAGCTAAACTGATGCCAATTTTTCTCTCTCTTCTCCTGTAAAGGCCAAGCTTATTCCAAATGTTTATCAATGGCGCCCTCATCTGGTGACAAAGCAGCAGCACATGCATGTTTCTACAGCCTAACATGAAATCATTTTCCCACCCCAGCCTTAGAACTTTCTGAAACATGGGTGGTATTAGAAGGACTATGCATAATTTAAATACATAAATATTTTTTAAATCAGTGGGATTTTATCAGATGTATAGGGTTGCAGTTACTTACTGGAAGTAATTAATATGCCTGAGTCAATTTTCTTGGCAGACTTTGGTTATAAGCTGGTTCAAACTCCCCATGTACCACTTTCAGTGCAAATGATTTTGTTCCTTAATGGCCTCTTTAAGATGGGGGCTGTAGCTCAGGAGTGGAGGGTGTGCTTTGTATGCCAGAGGTCCCAGGTACAGTCCTTGCCGTCTCCAACCAAGGCAAGAGCCTTGCCAAACAATGTTGACCAGGGTTGGGCAGAAATCCTTAATTCAATATAACTGCCTGGCTTTTATGGTAGGTTTCAAAAGATTGGATTAGGGAACAGACTGTAGGTGCAATGTTGTAGCTATGTATGCCATACAGGACTTCAGCCATACTTTTCTGTGCTGCGTTTATTCTTTGTAATCTGACAAGAGAAGTCTTGCTGTTGTATAGATTGAAAATATAATAAATGATTACATATATAAAGTAAGGGCTGAGTCTTCTACAGCAGTGTTTCTTAGGCTATTGGATGTGGTAGACTGGCATTTTTGACCATAATGTACCAAGAACCAATGCCACATTGTGCCTATTGCCTACCATTGTTTCTTTCTTTCTTGGAAATTCACTACAGGCTGGCAGCCATTGCTCATGGACTGGCACAAGTCTACAGACAAACATTTTGAATAACAAACTGCATTGTTTGTTGCAGTCCAGTAAACAAGGGGTGGGCAACCTTTTCTCTGTCTAAGGCTTTATGCCCTTTTGAAGCTGTTAGGAGCCAGCTGGCAATGGTGATTGAAATTGAAATCAATGGCAGGCAGAGTCAGAGCCAAAACTGGTGAACCTGTTTCTTTTTCTATTCTCTCTGCCTCAGTAACTAGCAGGGGACTGGTGAAGGGGTACATTGCCATCTCAGAGGCTTGAATTTATCACTTTTGAAATTAGCCTAAGAGCCACATGCAACCCTAGTAAACTAACACTGTAGTAAACTAACACCAAATTGAACCTGTGCCTATCACATAGTAAAGCGACTAGATAAGCATATGGTTCAGCACAGATTTAATGAGCCTCCTGTCTTTGCTGTCTTTCTGAAAAATTGAGAAGGCACCTAGAAGGCCCTAGTAGGTGGGTCATAGGCTGTTAGGTCCTGGGTTGTGCAGTCTGAAGGACTATTTTTGCCTGAGTGCGTGTGCCTCCAGAAAGATGTCACTACAGTAGCCACTCTGTGCTCTGTTGCATCCTCTGGCTACCATAGCACATTCAAAGCTTGGAAACATGTTCATCAACTACATCTCCTGAATTAGGCTTCTAAGATCTCAGGGCATGGACCTTCTTATCCTCTTCTCAGAAAGTAAGGAATCTCAGCATGAGAGCAGCATCTTGAAAAGTGTATCTCTGTGTGTATGTGTGTGTATATTCTCCTTTGTTAAACTTGTCCTTTTTCACTTGAGTGATATACACTCACATACTTTGCAACTGTACAGTCAGCCCTCCACATTTGCGGGTTTGACATTCACGGATTTGATTATTTGCGAGTTTCTCCAACCCCTGCCGTCCCACCTCCAATGCTTCTTTTTGGGGGGAACCTTCAAGGCTCCAATCCGGCCTCACAGCCCTTTAAAAACCCACCTCTGGTCCTCCTCTTCCTCTACCAGTCTCTGCCTGGCCAGCTAAGGACGGTTTTCTACCCAAATTCTCAGCACCACAAATCCTGTACCCATGCCCCTCACACACCTAAGGAAGAAGATGGACAAGAGAGAGGAAGTACAGGGCCACCACGCCAACCATCTCCTTTTCCTGACCTGGTTTAGATCCTGGATGCCCACTTTCCCCATCCAGGCCTCAGCCCCTTTCCCACAGACACACAAATTTTATTATTTGCAAATTTTTCACTTTTGTAAGGGTCCTAGGTCCCTAAACCTAGCGAATGTGGAGGGCCAAGTGTAGTTGATGCTTACTTTATAATGGTTAATGACATCACCGTGTCCTGCCCCTGTGACATCATCAAGTTTTGGACTTCAGATCTCAGGGCCTGGAATGTTAGTTACCTGACAGCTCTACTCAGAATCCCCACAGCCTGCACAGCCAGCAGGGGTTCTGGGAGTTGTAGTTCAACAAGTATTCTCCCCTCCCCATATCCCAAGCTCTTTTATCTGTATGGTATGGCAAAGACTCACACACTCTCAGCTCCCAGAAAACCCTGTAACAGGTTTGCTTTCGAGTCACCATAAGTCAGAAATGACATGAAGGCACACAAAAGGAACAACACTTGATATGAAGGCTTCTTAGGACTCGAACACCTGATATCCTTAAATGCGTGTATCTGAGTAACCAGACTTTCCCAGAGTTTAGCCATTTTATCTCTCTTGTCATCTTTCTGTGTTGCCTTCATAATTACTTCCTTGAAACAAGTCTTTGCTCTTGTTTCTTTATGAGAAAGAGAGCATACAGAAGCAGGGCGTGGGCATAATGCCGTTTCAATACCTGCCCAGAGATGGCGCCAAACTGCTGCTTCAAAGCCCATACAAAGCAGACTGCTATAGTTCAGAAAGCAAAATATCTATGGTGGGCACTCAGCCTTGCATTTTAAAATGATACCAAGAGATTATACCTCTAAGACTTCACATCCAACTGCTTAAAGACCGAGCATGTGGACATAATGTCCAGCCTATTCACATTCAGACACACAGAATTCTTTTTAATTCTTGCTTCTTCCCCCTTAATCCATATAAACCAAAACACAGAGTTCCACAAGCAAGATGCTTGATCTGCCACATGTGAATTTCCTGAAACAACCTGCAGAGTGGAACACAGTTGTCTGTCAGTATTCAGGCTTCTCCAGATTTTCTGAGGCTAGAAACAAATGATGCAGAAATTCATGTATTCGTAGTATGAAGAAATACATATATTAGTGAAAGCAATTGGCAAAAATAAATTATATAAGGGAAAACCACATGCAAAAAATAAATACTTTAGGTAAAAGTTTATACCAAAAAACTGCATAAATCAGACAAACGTATACAAAATAATATATGTTAGGAGGAATGTATACAGATATCCATATGAATTTCCATTTGGACCTGAGAAAACAAATTGCAAACAAGTATTGGAATGGAATGAACAAAAGGCTGGAAATATGAAGAAAAGGGGGAAAACAAAATTATGGTTTGGGATATCCATACTAATTTCATATTACACATGGAGCCTAGATGCTAATGTTTAGAAAAACTGTAATATAATGAGGGATAACTTCACTCCTTCAATCCTTGTGTAGCTGTAATTTTACTTTTACAGTTATTTTGGCAGGGGATGCCACAGCAATCTTTTGTACTCAGCCAGCAGCCTGTAAATGATTTTTAAGAAATAAAAATAACTATTTTTGTTACTTTTGAATGATGCATTGCATTTAAAATATAACTATGATGGTAGGTAATGACAGTTTGGGGGTTTGGGACCATAACAGTCCCTAATTACTTTTTAAAAGTAATTTTCCAAGATCTGGTTAGGATGCTTTGTTTAGGTAGAAAAGTTTGACATCAGTGGTCTGTTCTTCCTAAGAGCACTGAATATGGAGTCAAAGGTAAAGCAGAAACACAGAAGGTGGCATTCAGAAGACAATGCTTGAGGGGAAATAGAACAAGCTTTGCAACATGCTGAAAATTTATGATGAGGGATTTGAAAAACAGTAGAAGAAGATGGCTTCTGGTACAGAAAAAGGCCATTCTTGAAAACTGCTTTGGTAGGGGACAGCAACTGGCAGCCCTTTGCTTTAATCTGGGAGTCTGGGGTGTGCATCTCCTTGGCCCACCAGTGGACAGCTCAGATCAGTCTGGAAAAGATATTTCATACAGCCAGGGAAGAGGGGAGACAGACAGGCAGCACTAAAGGGTAAGAAACAAGAAGAGTAAAGGCACAGCAGGCCTGTAGAAAGTAGAAAGACCAGACACCAGCTTCCTCCAGTGGAACACACACTCACACTCTAGACACCTGAACTGAACAGTTGTTGCAGGGATGAAAATACAAAAATATAGTGGTGTCTGATGGCTTCCAGGTCAGTAGAGTTGTGAATCTGCTCTGGGTTTTAGTCCAGATTTTAAAGGAGCTATGCAAGATGCTGAATCCTATCCCCCTCAAATAGGTACAGCACCTTGGACAGCGCCTTCACAGTACAGATACAAACCCCACTCAAAAGGAAGCCACTAACTGTCATGGCATAAACAAAACTCTGTAGTACTTTACCTGTTAAAAAATGCTATGGTTTTTAATAGGACATGGGAATAGATCTGGAGAACCTTTCTCGATTCCCTTCTTGTGGGTTGTGAGTTACTGGCAGACTCTTTGTGGTTGTTCATACATGACCGCATCATCAAGCAGTGACTTTTCTGTATGAAGAGGGGCATCGCCATAAATTAAATACCAAAGAGACAATGTTTATATCACCTTACATCACAGAAGCATTGCAATGGCGACCCAATTCAGTGAATGCAGAAGGAAGAACTGAAGTGGATGTGGAAAGTTGTGTAAGAAGGAGGCCAAATCCCATTGCTCTGTTGTCTGCAGCGCAATGAATTTCTCCACTGGCCCAGAAGAAAAAGAGCCCACAGGCATGGAACGATCCAGGAAGATCAACAGGACACAGTTCCTTCTGCTGGTTTGCAAATTCACTCTTAAGGCAGTTCACCTTAAAATAGGACTCCTCAACCTCACATCCTCCAGATAAATCAGACTATAACTCTCATCATCCCCAACCATTGCAGTCGCAGTCTTAGTCTTCTGTACCATTGCTCAGATAGGAGGAGAACACCTCCCCCTTTCCACACTAGATGGTAGGAACTCCATATATGAACATGAAAGAACTCCATCTACAGAACAATAAATCACGTGGCAGTCTAACACAAACTATCTGACTTAACCATGCAACCCTGCTGAACATATGAACCTGCTTTGTTGTCACTGTTATATGCCTTTTCAACTTATGGCAGCTGTATGGCAATCCGATTATAGAGTTTTCATTGCAAGATTTGTTCAGAAGGGGTTTGCCATTGCCTCCCTCTGAAGCTGAGAAAGTGTGACTTGCCAAGGGTTACCTGGTGCATTTCCATGGCTGAGAGGCAATTTGAATCCTGGTCTGTTAGGGCCTAGTTCAACCGCCAAACCACTACAGCACATGCTTCTCTATGAACCCACTTTACATGGAGCCATAGCATTGTTTCATCTGCATCTACTGCAGATGTAGCTATACTGATCCGAGGGTACAACTGTTAAATTTTCTTAGTGACAGCTCAAAAATCCTTCCAGCTGTAGAATTCTGGGAGACAAGAGACAACAAACAACAACAACAACTCTTCCAAGTTCTGAAAGGGTAACAGATTCCCTAAGACGGAGGCAAATATTTTCTTTCCCCCCCGCCTTGTTCCCCAACATTCTTCTAACTGGTGGAACTGAACTTAAAGCTCACCACATTCAAAAAAGGGTATTTAGCTGTTGCCCCTCCATTTCTATGCAACTTCAAACTGCAACAGCCCTAGTAGCTTGGAGAAGCTATTTACCTTTGCAGTATGGGTTTTATTTGTTCATGTTGTTATATACCATAAGCCTTGGGAAGGATGAATAATCTCTGTGTGTATATGTGTGTGTTTGTGTTAAGTGTCCCCTGCAAACATGCCCTTCTCCCTAGTAATTGGCCTTGAGGAAAATTATTTGAGGCAACAAATCAGAAATAAGTGGTTCAACTTTATTTTTATTTTGCCTGTCCTAAACAGATGGTCTGGATGGACAGCCACCAGTTTGAAAGGGTTTAGGCCTAACTCCCTGTGAATCACAGCTTGTCCTTTTTCCTGGTTCTTCTGTTTACCTGAACTGTCTTGTTCTGTACTTCACCTGAGGCTAGGGAGGGCCTGGTTCAGCCCTGCTGAAACTTGCAAGAAAATTAATTACAGGATGGGTAAGGATTTCAAAGCTTCTGCGTTCCTTCTCACCAAAGGCCGCACCCAGGGCATGCCGTTCTCTCAGAAATGCTGTCATTGCTTCATGAGTGTGTGGTAGCTTCCCACACCTATTGGGGAACGGAGCCTGGGACACATATGTATGTGGGAGAGAAATGCACCAACTCTATTGTGTTCCCATGATTCTCTAAGATATGGGAAACCAGTTAATGGACTATAGGCCTCACCATTATACCCTCCAACTGTCCTGACTTGGCAAGTACAGTCCCAATCAATCCATGTCCTCCTTTTCCAGCTCTTTTTTAAAATCTTTTTTATGTATACATACAATGAATAAAATACATAATTATTAAATAACAGCAATATTTACACTGACAGATTAACTATTATATCTTTGTATCCTTCCTCCATTCCTCCTAGAATACACTAATATTTATAATTCTATCTTAACCATACTTCCAAAGAAAGTTTTCATGAATTGTTTATTCCTGATCTATTTTGTACCAAAGAATGCTTTCTGTTTTGTCCAGTTTCTGTCTCCTCCTTCCACTTTCCTCTTTTGTCCTTAGCTTATGTCAGTTGCTGCAAACTGAATTCAAAGTGCAAAAGTAGGTTGCAGTCAATTAACAGGGGAAGAGGAGAGGAAGAGGTGGTATCTTACCCTTCCCAGTGGGCTCAGGCAAAAGCAAAATGCCATAGCTACTCCTAACTTGTGTGTTCTTCTTCATTAATAACTTTTACCATGTTGACCACATTCTTATGTTGCTTGGACACATGTGTTCCCATTTTCATCTGTCAAATGTTGGCGGTACGGACCACCCTTTTCTCCAAGTAGTCCCCAGGCCAAGCTGGGCATGCTAGTTGCTGTTTCTCATCTGATGGCTGCCCATCTAAATAGGAAGCAATATGTTGACATGTCAGCATGGTGTGCTGGTTTAAGTTTTGAACTATGACCATGGAGACCAGGGTTCAATTCCCTGTTTGGCCAGGCAAACCCACTGGGTGATCTTGGGCATGTCTCATCCTCTCAGCCCAAGAAAACCCCTTGATAAGTTTGCCTTAGGGTTGCCATAAGTTGGAAACAACTTGAAGTGTTGACATCTAAATGTAAGGTGGCATCTCATGACCTGATTTTGATAGTTCAATGCTATTCTTGGAATACGTTGGCTCAAAAACATTTCTGGCCAATCTACAAGAAGTGTATGAATCAAGGCTATGTGACAGCACTATCACAGGGTTGCCTCTGGTTCCTGAGCAGATCAGCTGGGAATAATCCAGATCTCAGTGTTGAAGAATTTGTCCTTCTCTGCTCTGCCTGAGTCATGGCTTGGAAGAGGTGGAAAGGGTGAGTGAGATTCCTGCACTTGTGCATGAAAGGGAATTTTGTCAGGGGTTTCCTCTGCATAAATCACAACAGGAACAAGGACCCTACTCTTTCCATCAGCCACCATAATTCATTTTTGGAGAAAGGAGTTGGTGGTTGGAAAGGCAAGAAATTGCAGGTTAGTTAGATCAATATTGATTCCTTGTAAATCTGGGATACTCCAACATTTCACAGATGAAAACTGGGATACGTATGGCCAAGCAACATCAGAGCATGGGCAAGATGGCAAAAACTACTAATGAGGAAGAATACATGAGCTAGGAAAGACTGCTGCAGTTTTCTTTTGCCTAAGCCTACTGGGAAGGGTAATATTCCACCACCACCCCGAGTTAATTAAGTACAAACTGCTTTTGTACAATGGACTCAGTTTGAAAAGGAGAGAGGAAGGGAGGAAAAAAGGAGAAAGTGGAAGGAAGAAAGAGAAACTGGGGCATCTGATAAACAGCTAAATAAGTAGAACAACAGATAATTCATCTGCCAAATCAGGACAGTTGGAGGGTATATATTAAAGATAAAACCATTTTTAATAGGGACTTACTAACCTCATTTGCAGTTTCTCAGTCTCACAAGCCTTGCAGTCCCTATTAAAAATGGCACAGGCAGCAGCAGAGCTGACAGCAAATAATCTGTGAATAATCAAATCTGCAAAAGTGAAACTTGCAAGTGTGGAGGGCTGACTATATTGTCTAAGAACTGGTAAGCAAAAATTACTACACCAGATCAGAAATCCAGGAAAATATCAGAATAATAAGACTTTCCTTTCCACAATGGCTAGTTGCACGCAAAGCTTAAACAATCAGCTGCTAAATAGTCGTCTGTAATCCTCTGCTGCTCTCCTTTCTCCTTCGTGGCAATCACCACAACCATGCTGGATTTACACATAAGCTAAGAAAGCTATAATTTCAGACTTCAGATTATGAGCAGCCTCTAAACACTCCAAAGCGACGCAATTAGATTTGGAAATGCTATGAGGCCTTTTAAACATGACATTCAAAATCCACAAAACAGTGATCCTTTTATTGGGTCAATCAAAAAGGTACAAAATAAGTCATGCAAGCTTTCAAAGCTCCACTGGTATCTTCATCAGGCAAAGGTATTAAAAATCATATAGGAGAAGAAAGAAATGACAGTGTTAGAGTCACAGGCCTACATTTTGTCATGATGTGTTTGTCCATTAGGATGGTCTGGAGGGATATTACTGCAGGCAGATACCACTCCCCTCTTTGGCCATGTATGCTCTGGGAGGAAAAGAATGATAAAACCAGGCAATACAATTTTAACTCCATTAACAACAGAAACAGTATAACATATCTTGGGGCTTTAGCATGTCTTGATCCAGCCTTGACTGTCACCAATTTAAACTGTCTGCACAAAAAGCCCACACAGCCCCCTGTATTCTACCTCACTGGCATTTGATCAGGGTCATGTAGTCCTTTTGGACTGCCATCAAAAAAACAGAAGAAACATAGAACCTGCTGAAGTACACAAAAATATCATCCAACTAACTTCTGTTTTGCCCAGGAACAGACGTGCCCAGGAACAATATGTTGGAAGATGAGATTGGAAAGGGAAGTGAACTATATTAAAACCTTTTTTTGAACACTATAAATGATTAACTTTAAATGATTAACATGAGGCACTTGTTATGGAGACATTGGTCCTAGCTTCACTGGCCCTCTTGCCAAGTCTTTTGTTGGGTCACAATGCCAGGAGTTCTCAGAGCTTCTGTGTGACTCACACAATCAGCCTGGGAACTTGGCAGCAAACCTGAGGAAACTCCCTCATTCTTTGTCTTTTGGATGTGTGGAGCTGAAACTCATGAACAGACATGTGAAAGAGTTTCCCATCATCTTCTCCAGCAGATCCCTCCTCCTTCTCTGGCCAAATAACATGCAAGCAACTGATCTCTAGAATCAGGCAGCATGTGCGTGGTGGTATGGGAAGGACAATGATAAGGAGACAGAACTATACTTTCAAACCAGCCTTTCCTATACTTCACAATGTTGTCTCCTTCCACAGGTGAAGTGGAGAGTGTTGTCCCATCACCAGCACTGAAGATACCATCAACTGCCAGTCCAGTTGGTTTGGAGGCAAAATTGCCATCCTCTTCATCACTTCATGCAGCAAAAATTCTTGCTTGGCCCTGTGTAGGAGAGCCTCGTTTAAACCATCCTCAATCTGAATAAAGGGTCCTAAGGTTCAACTGTTCATTCCAACTAGGTTATACTCATTTGGTCAATGGTAGCTTGAGAAGTCAACACTTATTTATGTTCCACTCATGCAATAAATCTACTCTTTTTAACACTAACAAGAGGGTTTAGGCAATGAGACCTATTTCCGTGTTCTCCAGCCATGCATTTGACATGATCTATTATTTTTTTTGTTTTGCTTTCTTGTAAAAATGACAAGATGGAGTAGCTGTGAAATAACTTTATGGTGAAGCATGTGTTTCTCCCCCAAGTTGCAAACACTCAGACTCCTTGTGTGAAACAGATTGGCTGTATATGCAAGTGAAACTTGCCTTGGCAGATAAGCATAGGGCTGTGCTTCTTCATGGCTTCATCCATGGAACTCACTACCAAAAATGTAGTGTAGCTCACTACCAAAATTTTTTGAAAAGAATCAGAAATGCTGATGCTTTGTTATGTACCTTCAAGCTGACTCTGACTTGAAGCACCCCGTGTAGAGAAAACATATTCAGAGGTATTTAACATTTCCTTCCTCCCAGGGAGAGAGAATGCGACTTTCTTGAGGGCAACAAGTGGGTTGCCATGGCTGAGTGGATATTCGAACCCTGGTCTTCCAGAGTCATATGCCCTTTCCGCACCTTACCTTCTTCCGGTGCTGAGGTGCGAGGATCGCGCAAGCAGCCTCTGGCAAGAGGCTCTCGTGTCCTGGGTCCTTCAGCTCAGCACGAGCTGCCTGCTCACGTGAGAGCTCCGCCTCTTCCTTCCGCAGTGCAGCCTGGGACCTTTCCAGGCTGTGCTGGGGCAGGAAGCATGACTGGCCTGGCTCTGGAGGCTCTGCACACCAGGTAAGTGCATGTGGGGCCCGGGAGCAATGCACAATCACGCACCATTTTCAGCTTCTAGCTGAAAATGAAAAGGTGCACGATCGGCACCTGCTGACCCCTGGAGCATCGCACAATTGTGAATGCGTTGTGCGGATCACTCCTCATAATCGCTCGACGCTCCAGGAGCCCTTTCGCATGGAAAATGCCATGTGGAAAGGGCCATAGTCCAACACACAAATGACTATACCATACTGGTGTACAGATTCAGGTGGCTAAAAATGTTCCAGTGTATCTTTGGTTCCTAGATGCTGGGAAGAAGCAACGGGTAACAGCCACTCATGGGGCTGTCTTATCAATGACGTCTTGTGATGTAAAAAGGCACTTAGCTGAGAATGCAACCTGTAAGAATTGTCAAACAGGAGGAAGCACATCACTGAAAAGGATAGAGAAGACAGATTTACATGACATTTAACCCAATTTATACAAATAGCTGCAAATGGAGAAATAATGAAGTACCATGATGACCAGAGGAAGGAGACCTAAATGCCTGCTCAGTCTGCTAACTGTGCACGGGTAACTTCAAGGCTCCTACTGTTCTCCCTTCTTATGCTTCCTCGTCTTTAAATAGGACATGACTGAGCAGCCCTTCAAGTGGGACCAGAAAAATTTTTGGAGGATACTTTCAAATAGAGAACTGTTTCTGTAAAGTAGGTCAACAAGGCCACCCGACTTGGTTACCCACTTTTTCCATGCAGGGCCATGGATCAGCAGTAGAGTATATCATTTTGTCCCAAGTTCCCCAGCATGTCCAGGTAAAGCCAAGAGAGACCTATATTTGAAACCATGGAAGGCTCCTGCTGATTGGGATAAATCGGGGTGGGCAGATGTGGCCTTCCAGATATTTCTGGACAACAACTTCTGTTTGTTCTTCCTCTTTGGCAAAGCTATTATGCACTGTAGACCAAAAATATCTGGTGAGGCACAAGTGGCCATTCCTGGTGCAGTCAGTAGTGAATTACAGGGGGGCAGCTTCCTCCATAAGATGATCTTTTGGTATGGTCCATTTCTTATGTCCTTCTAGAAACCCAAATGAAGTCACAAAAGAAAAGACTACCTGCCCCCATCCCACTGTTTGTAATTCCCCACAGAGTTTCAGAACAGCCAATGTAGCTTTGCTCTCAAGCACTGGGTGAAATTAAACAGTGGTCATTTTGCCAAATCAAGCTACTACTGTCAGCAAGCTTGCAACTGGGGGCTCTTATCAACCTGGGAGCCATCTTGGCAGGGCACTCTCAAACCTGAAGCTAGCCGTGGAGAATCACTTTAGTTGCCTCAGACCTTAGGACCCATTTTTGAATTCACATGCAGTAGAATATTGTCACCCTGATAGATTAAGCTAGATGACTAGTGTGTGAGCCCAGATAGCCATCTACTATACAGGCTCTTGCAGAAACATCCATGCCTTAATTTTGTTTCCTTATATGGTGAAAAAGCAGAACCTGTTCCCTGGAAGGGTGTGGCAGGCAGCTCAGGTTATACAAACATACCTTCCCACCTGCCTAACCACCTTGCAAGACTTGAAAGAGAAGGAACGCCCTGGGCAGGGCTCCAGAACACTGTCGAAACAGAGGGAGATTGTGTGCACTCAGCTCTTCCCATTAATCAGTGATTAAGCTGGGGTGTGTGCCACAAAAACAGAAGCATCAGCTAAAACTAGAGATGGCCTGTTCCAAGAAGAATGTGCCATCAGCTAAAATGTGTTGTCCTCATTTGGGAAAGCAACCTTCTGCTCTGATGAGGAAGATGACTTGGTGGTCGCTGCTGGTTTACACAGCAACTCTGGCTTTGCCACAAACTGAGTGGTGGTGATAGGCTAGTGTGTGTCTGTCTTCCTGTCTGCACATGCATGCATGCCTCTATGTGCCTGCATGTAGGTAAGACCTGCACATAGAAATGTAGCAGGTCAGGAAGAAATCTGGGCTAGAACTTTTCTCCTTTAACATGATATGTTTCTATATACATGCATGGATTTATATTTTTTATTTTTGTATGAAGGAACAGTCATGTGAGCTTCTCTTTCATTCTGAAGTGGTTCAGCCAAGACACAAGTTCCTTGTCTTGGTGAGCACTGGACCTCCTCCGAGCACAGACATTCTTAGGGTCTCTTTGTTCCTTTTACCCTTGGTAAGCAACATCATGATAGCAGTTTCAGAAAATATAACCTGGCCATGTCTTTTTTTCTTCTGGACCTCATTTGGGTCAGTTCCCAACTGAGCTTAGCCTTAAGATAGTTAAAGTAGCATACAAGATACTTTAACTGTGGCCCTTTTCACATGCGGGTGGGGAAACGGGCAGGTCCATGCGGAAACGGGGCTTACCTTTATTCCGTCGCCGCGTGTTGCAGCCCATTTCGCCACTCCACACTCAGCGGCATCCGCTGCGTCCAGCAGCACCCAAAATGGCGGCTTCTGACTGACAGAGGCTCTCTGCCAGTTGGAGAAGCTCGCCAACAGGAAATCCCGCCCCCTGCGCGATCTGCAGGCACGCCCTTGCGCGCGCCTGCAGATCTATACCGGCGCTGCGAGAGGGCTGGACGGGGCTGCGCGCCCCGTGCCTTTTAAAACCCACAGGACAAGTGGTTTTTCAAAAGCACAGGCGGCGCCTCTTCTGGTCGCCCCTGCATGGATTGGGGTGTGGATTTACTCTAAAGTAATCCACCCCAATCCAAGTTCCGGTGTAGACGACCTCCGCGGAGGTTGCTCTACACCGTTTTTTTAGACCCATGTGAAAAGGGCCTGTGTAGCATGCAAGATGCCTTAGTTTCTTACATGCTAAGATCCGGGGGGGTGGTGCGGAAAACAAAGAGACCAGAGCAGGATTGAAAGAGGAACAGAAAGAATGGGGATAATGAAGAGTAAGACAATATCCAGAATTACAGTGAAGGTTATGTAGGAAAAAGCATACATAATTCTACAAAGATGAATTATATTTCTTTGGAGACCTTTCCTACAAATACTGGGCAGGTAACATGATATGTGAGAGCTAGTGTGGTATAGTGGTTTGAGCCTTGGACTGTGAGCCTGGAGTTCAATTCCCTGCTTGGCCATGGAAACCCACTGGGTGACCTTGGTCACATCACACACTCTCAGCCCCAGAAAACCCCATGATAGAGTTGTCTTAGGGTCATCATAAGTCAGAAACAACTTGAAGGCACACAACAATCAAAACATGACAATATGTAAAGTAGAATTAGAGGGCCTTGGATTTTTAAAATTATCTTAGTAACATTCTTTTTTCATTTCACCCAGGTGTTAGAGAAAAGAATGGTGATCAAATCCTACTATCTACCGAAATGTCTAGTTGCATGTGATGTGAATTAGGTTCATGATGATTAAGGAGTACCAGCAAGGAACTCTCAAAATGGCATATGGTGCCTCTGGTAACTGGCTTTGACTGGCAAACACTGGGACCACTTCTAGTCAGGAACCCCCAAGTAGCATATCCCATCTGTCCCATCAGACACAGCCCATTAGGTTCAACGTCTGTTGGATGAGCATTATCGCAAGAGGCAAGCTCATCAGGTATCAGTCCTACCATACTAGACTCTAAACTATTTTAGGTGCCATTGTTTAAACAGGATAGACTCTCTTCGATGTATGAAAAACCTATGGGACACTAAGCATCTCTTTTGGGGGGCTCTAACTATAGGCAGTGAAGCAACTGCTTCAGGTAGCTAATCTCTAATATTGTGAAAGGGTGGCAAATTCTAAGTTATTTTGTAAGCTATTGTGTTTGTTTTATTTTTACCCCAAGAGAAGGGTATTCAAAAGATCTCCTACCTCAAGTGCAGGAGTAACTTGTAACATGTCCGTTATATACTTTGCCTTTTTTTAAGGCAGTGGGCTGCTGTTCTCCCTCAGACAACAAAGAGACAAAACCACTCTACCAATTCCATGTACAGAAACCAACTGGCATGATTGTTGAAACTTACACAAACAGTGTGGTGCAGAATCCCTCCACTGGACTTCTGGGCAGCGTTGAACATCTGTCTCTTTTACTCTGCTGCTGCTCCCTAGCATTTGCCACTGAGGCAGCTGGCATACTCTGCCTAATAATAGCATCAGCCCTGGGCTAAAGAGACTGGAAGATATTTCTTTTCCTCTTGGCCTCCTCAGTTGTCAAATTCTGTCAACTCTTCCAGATGAACAGTCTGGACAAAGCAGCAGAACATGGAGAGTTCTACGGATACCATGATCTACCATGATCTTCGGCCTGAGGCCGAATCATGCCTTAACTCTCACTCGGAGCAAAAATAACTGAAATGAGGCCACCATACTTTGGACATAATGAAAGATGATATGACTAGCTGAAAAAATGACAATGCTGGGTGAAGTGAGAGGCAGTAGGAAAGACTGGAAGACTGCATTTCAGATGGATTGACTCAATAAAGGAAGCCATGACCCTGAGTGTGCAGGACCTGAGTTGCTGATGACCACAGTTCATGGAGATCACTTATTCATCGGGTCACCATAAGTCAGCATTGGAGAGCCAGCATGGTCTAGTGGTTTGAGCACTGGACTACAACCCTGGAGACCAGGGTTTGATTCCCCATTCGGCCATGGAAACCGACTGAGTGACCTTGGGCATGTCACACACCCTCAGCCCCAGAAACCCCTTTGATAGGCTAGCCTTAGGGTCGGCATAAGTTGGAAATGAATTGAAGACACATAACAACAGTAAAAAGTCAGTGTTAACCTGATAGCAAAGAACATGTCTTGAGAGAGAGCTCATTCTAGGCCTCCTTTTACCTTTGCTGTACTTCAACATTTCCCTGATGAAGCAGAAACAAAAAGACTGCTTGTTGCAACCTGCCACCTGGGTTGAATTCTTTGTGGATTCCTGCAGGGCCTGACAAGGACAAGGAGAGAATATTCTTCCCACCCACACAGCTTTTCTCCCCCAAGGGCTCAACAGTGCCGGCCTGCCAAACACACCCTTTGGTGTGAGCTGTTTGCAGACAGCAACCCTGCCCAGTTTATGAGAGGAACTTGTGTTTTCAAGGCCTCCTGCTGCACTTCCCCCTTTTTCTGAAAAACTGTTTCTAGGGGCTTGAGCTCACTGGAAGCCCTTCAAGGAGAGGAAGAGAGAGAGAGCTCTGCTGCCTATCATAATCTCTCTCTCTCTCTCTCTCAATCTCACGCACACATGCACGCACGCACAAACACACAATTTTTTTTATATAAATACACTTGATTTGCCTTATGTAAGACTGACATTCCTCATAATGTGCTACAGTGAGTTCCCAATGGAAGGTGCCCATTGCTAAGGAGTTTTAAAACCCCTTATCTCACACCATTTCCCAAACACTTAAGGCCATGTTTCTCTGGGACCTTTAATTCACTCAGGAGAATCATATCTCATATTAGCAGCAGTGGTGCCAATAGATAATTTTAATAGCCTCACATTTCACCCATACATACATAGATCCACACACAGATGATAATACTAGGGTAGCCCGAGTGAAAACTGGAGAGCATTATCATCCACACACAGATGATAATACTAGGGTAGCCCAAGTGAAAATTGGAGAGCTCTCCTGTACCATAAGTGGTTGTGTAGAAGAGGGCATCTCAACAGGTATTGCTTGTCATGCATCCACCTAACAAGCTGAAATTCCCTCTTCTGCACCACTATTAAAGTTGCAGGAGCGTTCTCCAGTTTTCACTCTGGAAACCCTAACTACTTTGCTTATCTGAGATATTTTTATGGTTGGGCGATGAAGGCTCTTGAAAGGACAATGTGCACTGTGTGTGAAAGTGCCTTCAAGTCAGCTGTTGACTTATGGCAACCCAATGAATTAGATGAATGGGATTTTTTTAGGCAAGGGATACTCAGAGGTGGTTTTGCCACTTCCTTCCTCTGAAATATAGCCTACAGGACCTGGTATTTATTGGCGGTCTCCCATCCAAGTACTAACCAGGACTTGCTTCGCTTCCAAGATCAGACAGGATCTGGTACCTTTAGGGTATTTAGGCCCTGCAATTACTTCTACTGTATGGTTGACAGGCTCTGCTGTATTGGGAGATTTTGCTGCTCAGTCTGCTGACTGGGACGTCTATCCTACAGAGTCACTGCTTATAAGAAAGTCAGAGTACAAGGGCCAAGTAAGTAGGCCAGAAAAAGACGGGACAAATGATCTGTTGTGTTTCTCATTGCTACACTACAGGGCCATATAGGCTGTGTTTGCACCTCCATTCACTCTGCATCCCATAGCTGTTTGCTAAATTTTGATTTCAGCTCTTCTTTACTGTGGCTACCAGTTCCAGCAATGACAGAAGTCAGATTAGGGAAGTAAGCAGACCTGAGGAGAGTCCATGAATGATCATGTCATCTAATTGGCCATAAAAAAGGAGCTTTCCACATCAGTAAGGGAATAGCTGATACCCAGGCTTCCAGAAGGAGAAAGGATATAATTTTATTGAAATAATACAGGCTGTGCGTGTAAGTTCAGTCCCTGCCACCTGATCCTTCTCTGTGACCCTGGGAGGCACCAGTCATCATGAAGAACAAAGCCGGCCCTACCATTAGGCTGGATGAGATGACCCTCAACTGGCTGCGGGTCACAATTGCATCCTACTTGCTGTTCCTCCTGATCTGCATCCTCTTGTCAGACTGGGTACGCTAAATGAACCTGCTCAGTCATTGTGACATAACTTCAACAAGGCTCACTTCAACAAGTATCAATTGTTTGAAAGAAACTACTAAAGTCTAGTGAATTGCAGCTATCAACCTGTTGTCCAGGCCTGCTCTCCCTACTGAGTTCTTACATAACTTATCCAGCTGGCTAGCTAGCTATGGTTTCAATTTTTGTTAACCTGTTTGAAATCACTGTTTAAAAGTATTATATCCAAGTTTTTCATAAATAAGTAACATGATGCCTCTTGCATTCCCACCTGAATAGGCTCCCTGCCAGTAGAAAGCTAGTAGGGTTCCAACTTTTCCTGCTCTTTGATGTGCTAAGTTTCTATATCCAAATTTATTTCAAGGGAAGAATATTCAAACATGCAACAGCCACCTCAACACTTACATACACACACACATCCAGTCTAAAGTAGGACTGGATTAGAAGAGTTATAAGCAATACATTTGTTTCCTGAATGTGCACAGCAAATCTATAGCTCCTATTTAGGCATATATTACAGAGTTTGAAAAAAGTGACTTTTTTTATCTACAGCACACTGGTGGAGAATACTGGAATTTGCAGTCCAAAAAATCACTTTTCCAAGCACTGCCTTGAGACATACATTCTGTCAGTATGAAAAGGAACTAACATGCAAATAATCATGTTTGAAACCAGGGTGACAGCTGAAATAGCAAATGTTGCTTTACAGTAGTAGGTCTTAACCTGGGGTCTGGGGACGCCTGGGGGTCCACAAAACCCTGCTGCTGGACACCAACAGCATCAGCAGCAAGAGGGACACAGCAGGAGGGGGGTGCCAGTACCAAAACTACTCCCTCATTTGCAAACGAGGGAGTAGTTTTGGCATGCATGCATAGGGCAGCAGATGTGTGCATGCGCCAAAATATGACTCTGGAGACCAGGGTTTGAATCCCCACTTGGCTCAGGAAACCCACTAGGTGACCTCAGGCAAGTTACATCTCTTGGCTTCATATAAAGGCAAAGGCAACAAACCCTGCTGAAAAAATCCACATGACCTTAGGGTCACCATAAGTCAGTTTTCAAAGGGGAGAGACATGATGCCTAGAAAGTACCTCTCCCTGTGAGTGGCATTTTGTTGCTGTATGCTTTCAAGTCACTCTCTGAGTTATGGCAACCCAGAGGTGAACTTATCACAAGATTATTTTAGCAAGATTTGTTCAGAAGGTTTGCCTTTGCCTTCCTCTGAGGCTGAGAGAATGTGATTTGCCCAAGATCACCTAGGCCCTTTCCACAACTCACCTTTTTGCGGAGCTGGGGTGTGGGGATCATGCAAGCAGCCTCTTCCCAGAGGCTCTTGCGTCCCGGTTCCTTCAGCTCCGCAGCTGCTGCCTGCTCATGCGAGAGCCCCTCCTCTTCCTTCCACAGTGCAGCTTGGGATTTTCCCAGGCTGCTCTGGGGCAGGAAGCGCGAGTGCCGCAGCTCCGGAGCTCCGCACCCACGGCAAGTGCACGTGGGTCGCTAGAGCAATGCGCGATCATGCACTATTTTTGGCTCACAGCTGAAAATGAAATAGTGTGCGGCAGCGCCTGCCAGCCTCTGGGGCATCATGCAACTGTGGGTACCTCATGTGGACCACTCCTCGCAGTCGCACAACGCTCCAGGGGCTCTTTCACATTGCAAATGCCATGCAAAAACGGCCCTAGTGTCTGAGTGGGGGTTTGAATCTTAGTCTCCAGAAACCATGAATAAAAAATAAATATTTAAATATATATTTGAATATTACATATCTAAATTTAAATATTTAAATCCTGTATTAAGTCTTGGTGCAAGATTTAAATATTTACAGGGGGGTCTCGGGTAAAGAAGAGGTTAAGAATCACAGCTTTACAATACTGAACTATTCCTGGCCTGCCTGGCTTTGCAAATACTTTGAGCCTTTGTTGCTTCACTGCATTGGCTCTGATGCCAAGTTTCTGACTCAGAGGCTATTGATTAAATCTTGCATCCAAAGCACTAACTCTCTGTATTAGTTGTGATATGTGAGGAATCTTGATTTCCCCGTGTACTTAGCAGTAACAGTCATCAGACATTTGCCTTTTGACATCTGCCTCCAAATCCTGCCTACCTCTGCATAAGCAATGCCTTGCAGAAGTATTTGTCCCCCTTAGACTTTTCTACATTTTGTTGTGTTACCTGAAACTGGAATGAATTTAGCTGACATTGTTCTCACTCAATGTGCATAAGATATGCTATGCTAATAAGGTGCAAAATATATTTATTCAGGCACAAAAGTTAAGAAAACAAAAACAAAGTGGCCCTTGTAGTTGGCATACATGTTCTGAATCAATACTTGGTAGAAGCACCTTTGGCATCCCTGAGTCTTCTTGAGTAAGCCTGTATAAGCTTTGTATATCTGGACACTACAAATTTTGTCCATTTTTCTTTGGCCACATTGCTCCCATTTTGTCAGGTTGGTTAGAGACCAGTAGTGAACAGCAACTTTCAAGTCTTACTACAGATTCTTGATTGGATTCAGGCCTGGGCGTTGAGTGGACTATTCCAAAACATTCAGGTTTCTGTTTTTTAAATCATTTAAACTACAGTCTGCCCTCCACTTTTGTGGGTTTGGCATTCACAGATTTGGTTATTTGCGAATTTCTCCAACCTCTGCCCCCCCACATCAGGTGCTTCTTTTTTGGGGGAAACCTTCCCTCTTGGTGGCTCCAATCAGGCCGTGCAGCTCTTTAGAAACCCACCTCCAGTCCTCCTCCTCCTCCCTCCTCCTCCTCCTCCAGCAGCCACTGCCTAGCCAGTCAAGGAAAGCTCAAAGCCTGATTGTTCAGCACCTCAAGCCCTCTCTCAAAGCCTTCCATAAACCCAAGGAATGAGAGAAGCAAGAGAGAGGAAGTACAGGACCACCATGTCAACCATGTCCTTTCCCTGACCTGGTTTAAACTCTGGGTGCCCATTCTCCCCACCCATGCCTCAGCCCCCCCTACAGACACACAAATTTTGATATTTGCGAATATTTTACCTTTTCAAGGGTGCTATGCTCCTAACCCTAGCAAATGTGGAGGGCCAACTGTACTCCAGTCTTACTTTAGCTCTGTATTTAAGATCACTGTCCTGCTAGAAGGTAAACCTCTCCTTCAACACCAGGTCCCTTGCAGACTGCGACAGTTTTTCCTCCAGAATTGCACTGTATTTGTCTCTATCCATCTTGCCCTCAATCCTAACCAGTTTCCCAGGGAAAGCATCATCACAACATGATACTGTGATCACCATGCTTTACCATGGGGATGGTGTTCTCAGGGCATTGATCACTTGTGACTTTGTGCCACACTTGGCATTTTGCAGGAAGGCCACAAAGTCCAATTTGGATCTCAAGAGATCAAAGAATCTTAGTGCACATGCTCACTGTACCTCTCACATATTTCATATCCAAACAGTCTTTGATATGAGTTTCTTTCAGCAATGGCTTTCTTTTCATCACTCTTTGATAAAGCACAGAGTTTTAAAAAATCACATTCACAGTGTTGAGTATCTTGTACACATCGAGTGGCAATAAAGCCAATTAAATCCATTTCTGTTCCAGCACACAACACAATGTATATGCAAACTCTGGCAAGTTATCATGGAATGCTCTGCAGAAAATACAATGGATTTCCATCAGACATTTGACAAATGAGCCTGAAATCAACACTGTTATGCAACCAAAGTCAGAACTGGCTCCCAATTAACAGAGCCAGCCCCATTCCTTGTAGAGAAGATGACTGGACTGGCAGGCGAACAGTAGCTCGACAGTGGAAATAGCACTCCCTCAGTCTAAATAGTCTAAGCTAGCCTACTACTTTAGGCCATGCAGGACAGTCTGTGCTTTTCACCCAATTCTGTCCTTCAAAAGCAGGGAATGGCTAGAGGCCCTCAACTTCTGCCAACCGAGGTAATTGCCACAGTCTGCTCAGTGGCGGGGCCAGGCCAGCCTCAAAGGAAAGCCCATTAGACTGACAGCACTGTTTTATTCTTACTTTCTAGACAGAACTCAAAAAGATGGGAGACACAAGAACCAGAGCCTAGTTTGATGGGGACTTGGGATTTCTGGGATGTTCCCTCAATACATTGGTGGGCCTCATCCAATCTTAGCAGACCCTCTTCTGCACGGGCAGGTCCTGGCAGCCTTGGCAGCAGCACTGGGCAACTGGTTCTAGAAGCTGCCATTTTTGTTTTCCTGGACAATGGGGGGGAAATTAAAATGGTGTTTCCTGAACCCTGCCACCCAGAGCAGATGATGTAGAACCTGAAGGACAGTGTAAGAGAATTCAGTTCCCTTTTTCAGCTTCTTCATGGCTAAGAGAAGATATCAAGAAGTGTTCTTCCCAAGGCAACCAGCATCCTGCAGCCCAAAGCCTGGAAAAGTTACTTTTGGGGAACTCTAAGCCTCGGAACTGCCTAGCCAACATTACCACAGCTTTCTCTTTCGCATTATGTAATTCATTTTGATAAACTTCCCTTCACCAAAGATAGCCTTTTGTTAATAATTGTAAAAAACAGCTTCTGTACAAGCTTACAACTATAGCTAGTGCCAATAACAGCTAATCGAGGTGTATTGCTTTCTTTTTAACAGCCTACAAAGAAAGACATGCAAACATTTCCTGGCTGAAACATGCTTGTCTTTTTCTGGGAATAAAACCCATTTTTGTTATATCTTGAATCTTTGCCTTTGCCTACTATCAGCATTATTGACTTGGTCTCTCTTTGCCTTCAGATAAACAGCGAAGACATGGTTATGAGCTTCTTAGGCTTCACTGAAGATCTAAATCAGTTTAAACTGGTTTCCAGTGGACATGTATACAGGTATGGAAGGGAGGGCAGTACTGAGGAGCACATTAGACTCCAGGGTCAGTACTAGGCAAACAGACAGGATGGGTACAAAAATTCCTGTGGAAAGTGGTTACTTCCTTCAGTATATGAAAACCAAGAGGTGAGAAAGTGTAGCTTGTGGTGGACAGCAATGTACACAACATTCTGCCAGTACCTAATCTGTACCAAGAATCCTTTGTACTCTTTTCTTAGAAGAGCAAAATTCTGCACAGCAGCAACCCCAGATGTCTGACAACTTTTGCAAGACAAGAAATTTCTGCAGCCTCAAGCAATTGGATATATTTTGCTTATGTGGCATGATTTTATTCTGCTTTGACTGCCGGTTCTGAAAAGAAGACCCAAATTGCTTGGAAGAATACTGAAGACCCACCACACATCCACTGTCTTCCTTCCCCTAGAAATTGTGGCTTCATCTAGTGAGTCTACCTAGAGAATACCAAGGACTATTAGAGGCTTTTAGAAAAGGGAGTCTAGGGCCCATTTCACACGTGGGGAGGCCAAAACAGGGTGGCGCACGCAGGGGCGGAGCTTACCTGCTTGCATTTTGCTCCGTCCCTGCTCCGTCCCTGCGGGGAGCGCGGTTCCGCCGTTCCACACGCCGCCAAATTTCGGCGGCATTCAGCGGCGCCCAAAATGGCGGCTGGCAGCTTCCGGCGGCGCTCCGCCAATTAGGGCAGCACGCCAGCCGGAAGCCCGCCCCCGGGCAGCTCTGCAGAGACGCACTAATGCGTCTCTGCAGATTCTCACCGGGAGCTGCCACGGATTAGTGCGGGCGAGTTTCATAACTCGGAAGGTGGTTTTTAAAAAAATCGCAGCGCCACCGCTGTGGCTGCACTAGAGCGGTTGGAGGTGTGGAGCCTCACCTTTTCCAACCGCACTAGCTCACTCCGCAGTGTGAACGACCTCCGTCTCTGGTCGCCCCACCGCGAGTTTTTACCCCCGTGTGAAAATGGCCTGGGATTCTAAAGATACTAAATCCTGTACCCAGTACCAAACTCCAATTCTACACTCCACTGCTGTGGTTGCAGAATCACTCCCGACATAAATGACTGTACAGAGCATTTCATGGTATCTCCCTGTGATTTCTCTTGTTCACTTCAACTACATCTACTGCGTCTTGTTTTCTTGTCAAGCATAAAGATGGAAAGGTTCACCAGAACCAGAGAACATAAGAAACCTTAGCAGTTCATGATTCACAGAACGTCTTGAAGTCATATAGTGTGCAGTAAATATTGCCCAGAAAAGCCCTTCATTAAATCATGTTTGCAGGCCAATATTCAACAAGAAATCTTCTTAAACACTGACTGGTTTGCCTGGTAGGTTCAGAGGAACATCAAACCCATACCCTCCAATGTTTCACAGATAAAACCAGGACACGCATGACCAAAAACCCTATGAGTGTGGTCAAATGGCAGAAGTTATTAATGAAGAAGAATAGACAAGCTAAGAAAGGCTGCTGCAGTTTGCTTTTGCCTGAACCTAAAGGGAAGCACAAGATTCCATTCCCTTCTCTCCTCTCCCACCACTGAGTTAGTTGAATGCCAACTCTTTTTGCACCTTGAACTCAGTTTGCAGTAGATGACACAAGCTGAGGACAAAGAAGGAAAGTGGGATGAAGAGGAGAAAGTGAGATATTTTGAAAGCAGCTGAAAAATGGGAAGACAGAGGATTGATTGGAACAGTCCCTACTAAATCAATATATTTGGAGAGTATGAAAACCCAGTATATAGGCAAAACATCTGACTATGGTAAAAGAAGGTGGGAGAATTTGTCCATGGGAGACAAATGAGTGTCATCAACCACAATAAATACAAACCAGAGGAACATCAAATCCAGTTTGTGAGCATAACTTCTAACCACAGTATAAACTGGTTGCAAGACCAGTGCCATGATCCTCTATTGAGACCTACCTCTAGCACATAATTATGACAGTCTCCTGGAGCAACTTCCCAACCTACATATCCAACTATTTTCTTTTAGCTGGAGACACATCCTCTGGGATCTCTGAGGAGTCCTTGGGAGGTGCCTAAAAATTATGTTAGGTCTATGCATCTAGCTAAAGGAAAAGAGCTAGATGCATCTTTGCTGCTTCCCCTGCTCTCCACCAACACAGAAATGGCCATATTGAGGGGGGCTGTCACATCAAACAGGTGGCTTTGGGGAGGAGTTTGCTTACTGAAAATGGAACAGAACCTGCAATGATCTCCCCAAAATGGGTTATGCTTGCCTTTGTTCTCTTAGGGGAGGGGTGAGAGTGCTGGACTGAAACCTTAGAAAGCCAACTTTGAGTTCTCTATCTGCCATGAGTCTCACTGGGTGACCTTCAGCCAGTCATTCTGAGCCTGACCTACCTCACAGGGTTGTTGTGATGAAGTAGGGAGAAGAGCATTGCCTTGTATGTTATTCTGAGCTCATTCTGCATTATCTTGAGCTCATTGGAGGCATCCATTATATTAATAATTATAAATGTTATTGTAAACAATATAATACATAAATGTTATAAAAGTATAGTAGCAGAAATAATAATAATAAATAAACAAATAATATGGTTCTGAGTGGTTTGTGTTAAGAGCTTCTCCTGAAAGAAGGGGGTAATTCTATTCCAAGCTTCCTTGCAAGGCAAACAAAGTGGGACAGATGATTTGTGGTAGAGAGCCAACATGGTGTTGTGGTCTGAACATTGGACTACAACCCTGGAGAACAGGGTTTGATTCCCTTTCTGCCATGGAAACCTACCAAATGGCCTTGGGCAAGTCACACTCTCTCAACCTCAGAGGAAGGCAAAGGCAAACCCCCTGAACAAATCTTGCCAAAAAAACCCCACAATAAGTTTGTTATAGGGTCCCCATAGGTTGGAAACAAGGCACACAACAACAAGCCAGTGCAGTGAGCAAAATGTACAAGGAGGAGCCAACAGACTTCTTTTCTTTTCTACTCTGTCCAGACTATTTAGAGCTTTTAAGATATACAGCCTCTTTCTCACGATCTCTATCAGTATTTCTGACCAAACTAGTTACATGATGGTGAGGATCTCTCATATTTTTAAAAAAAATGTTTTCAAAAAAGGATCTATTTGAAGCACTCAGATTGGATTTCACTCTCCTCTAACCCTTCCTCCTTCTCCATTGAAGAGACAAAGAGAAAATACTTGGAGAAGGGTGTAATTTAGGGCAGGGGGTGATCTAGCAGCTTTTGAAAGGAATTAGAGCAATGTCTGTTTTAACTGGGCTCTAAGCTAATTCACTTACTTGAGCTGTGTCTGTTGGGTTTTATATGTAAATTTCTTGTCCTATTGCACCGCTAGCTGGTGAGCTGCCCATGGAACAGCCTTGGTTTTTTGTGGCTTCCCTTCAACATGCAGGCTGCACTGTCCCCTTGTGACCATACATAGAAGAACATGCAGATTTCTAACTATCACAAGATATACCCCTCCCCCTTCTTCTTTTTTTGGTGTAGCATCAAATGTTGATGGCCAGTTCTTCTCCCTCTGAGACACCGCCCCTCATTAGTTAGTTTTGGAAATTTCGGAAGCAGATCTGTTAGCCTGCACTGTGTTGTTGTTGTTGTTGTTTTAAAATTCTGGCTGTGTTTGTTTGTTTGTAGAGCCATAGGACTGGAATAGGCCTTAAGTGGCTCATAATTGTAGCCTATTGATTTTCAAGTCGTGCTTCATGTTCTTGCCTACAAATACACATGCCACAATAAATGTATACCCCTTTAAGGTACCATGGGATTCTTCATTCCTTTGCCCACATTAAGGAACAGTTCCTTAGGCCCTTTTCGCACCAGGGTATTAAAATGGCGCAGAGCGACATCCAATGGAGGTCTTCTGCACCGTGGAGTGGACTGGGGCGGACTACTTTTTGTAGTTCCGCACCTCAGTCCAGTTCGGAGCGACCGGAACTGGTTGCACAGCATGCTTTTTAAAAACCTCTTTTAAGAGGTTTTTAAAAAGTACAGAGTGCGCGACTCCATGTCGCTCCATTGCCGCACTCCAGTGCAGATTTGCAGGCGCGCACTAGTGCATGCCTGCAGATCTGCCGGGGGCGGGCTTTAGGCTGGCAAGCTTCTCTGGTTGGTGGAGAGCCTCCACCAACTGGAAGCCGCCATTTTGGACACTGGAGCAGTGCGGAGCGACGAGTTCGCACTGCTCCTTGTCCCGACGGACTCGCCCGGATGCTGAATAAATTCGGTGAGTCCCGTTTTTGCACGGTTCCTTTCCCACGTGTGGAAAGGGCCTTAGACAAGTATATCACTTCCTTTCCTCAGTTAAAGAACTAAATCTGGTTGTTAGTCCCAACTCAAGTGGCCCCATTGAATCAATGGAGTCAAAGTTGATATATCAAGTTCTTGATTCAGTGGGTTGACTGTAGTTGGGATTAAGAACTGGAATTGGTCCAAAATAACCCCAAGTAGGTTTAGATTTAAAGATACTGCAAAATTACTTTTCACCTTTGCACAAAGATCTAAGAGCAAACATGGATCCCAGAACAGAGGGCAGGGGACTCGAGTGCACTCAAGACTAGACTTCTTAGGATGTCTGTGTCCCCTGAAATGATCAGGCAAAAATTGGACCCCCCCAAACTCCTATGTAGCTGAGTCCCCTCAAGAATTATCAATCAGAAGGATAATAAATTGTTATTATTCAGCTCTTGCTTTCCTGATACTCAGATTGTTACAGGCTTCAGTTGGACAAGGATAAGGGTAAGAGTGTTTTAATGCAGAGCATTGTGAGTTTCGTGTTTGTTTTATAAAAACATCCCTGCAAAATTAATAATATCTGCCTGCCTATGTGGACCCGCCTCTTTTAAAAACAGTTGCAGAGTCCCTGGCAGCAAAATACCAAATAGACTGAGATCACCACACTATTATCTCCTTTCTAGATGAACCAAAGTAGATATATTGGTCCAATGATGCAGCTTCTACCACCACCTAGTGGCAAGAAAACCTTATGTCTAGAAGGCCACACAACACATAGGCCCTTTCCGCACAGCATTTTCCTTGCGAAAGGGCACCTGGAGCATCGTGTGATTGTGTGGAGCAATCTGCATGACACACTCACAATCGCACAATGCTCCAGGGGCCGGCAGGGGCCAATCGCACACCTTTTCATTTTCGGCTAGAAGCCGAAAATGCTGCGTGATCACACATTGCTCCCGGGCTCTGTGCACACTTACCTGGCATGCGGAGCCTCCAGAGCCGCGCCGGTCGCACTTCCTGCCCCAGCGCAGCCTGGGAAGGTCCCAGGCTGTACTGCGGAAGGAAGAGGCGGGGCTCTCATGCGAGCAGGCAGCTCGTGCGGAGCCGAAGGACCCTGGATGCAAGAGCCTCTCACTGGAGGCTGTTCACGCAATTCCCACACCCCAGTGCCAGAAGAAGGTAAGGTGCAAAAAGGGCCATAGAAATGCAATGCTCACACATCTAACCCATTCACATATTAAGTTGGGAGACTTTGGAGTTCATGGAAGGGATGACAATGAACATGTAGGTTACATCACACTCACATGCCTTCTTTTCTGGGAGTTGCCTATTTAAGCCACTCTTTCTTCTCCCTTCTTAGCTCTGTTACTAGTATGACATGCAGGACAGATTTGACACCACTCTCTCCATGCTCTTTTTACTGTTACATCAAGCCTCCTGACCCCTACCTTAAAAATGAAAGGGATGGAAATGTGTAAGAAATGCATTTGACATCTAATTTGGCCTTAAATCACATTCAATAGCAATGGAGACCACTGAGAAAATATGCATTTTACAGCCGTGATTATTCCCAGAGGATTGAGCTGTTGGTGGAAGCAAGCTAGCAACATAAGAGTACATGAAACTGCTTGCTTTATGCCAGGCCAGACTATTAGTCCATTAAGCCCAGCCTTCTCCAACTTGCTGCTCTCCAGATGCATTGGGTGAGAACTCCCATTATTCCTGTGCTGTCTGGGGATGATGAGAGCTGAGATTCAACACACAGAGAATGAGGCTGTAGACTTGCTGCACTGGGGATGGCTGTGATGTTTTGGACTTTTGTAAAAAAGAATGTTGTGCTTCTTAGAGAAATTAAGTAAGGTAATGTAATAAGGTAAGTCACCTGTCAAGAAGGGGTGACAGTGGAATTCTGGGAGTGACTGATGATTAGCTGAATGTTTGAAGGAATGTTTATAAAGCAAGTGAAAGTTAGAGATGGTGAAAGATATGAGTGTTGAAGTTAGGAATATGAGTGAAAGAATTAGAGTCAGTCAGGTTTTGGATATTTTAAATAAGTAATTGTTAACTTTATGTTGAACTTCTGTTTAATAAATTATTTTTGCATTATACATGTGTGCCTCTGTGTGAGACTGCTGGAAAAGGGTTATTGGAATGCTTGAGTTCAGACACATGATGTCTGTGGTGGCAGCAGTTATTCAAGCTTGATGGTGTCCAGGTGGGAGATTGGATATGTAAAGTTTCACAGCAAAACCACAGGGGCATCTAGGAGGTCTCCACATGTTGTGCTGTAGTAGTGGGGTTGTGGACGATCCTCACATTTGGTGGTAGCGGTGGGGATAAGTAGAAGCCCTCACAATGGCCTTCCAGGGTTTGGGGTATAGAAATATCTTCCCTTCATATGCTTCTTGGGTTTTTTTTTTTAACTGGAGATGTAATGGACTGAACTCAGGACCTTCTGTGAGAAAAAGCCACATGCTCAGCCACTTTTTTGATCATCCCTTCCAAATTAAAAGTAATAGATAGGGGGAATGTAACCAATGGGTATCAAAGAACATGTGGATGAAGGAGAAATGTGGTATATGATTTATTAAAGCCCTCAAGCAAAGGACTGTGATCTTTAAAACAAAACACACAGCAAACCAGCTTCTTTGGAAGACATGGATGATTTTGCTTTATTTGCAGATGGATGTCTGTGGCAGTAGAATCAACCTGGCGGGAAATATTTTGCTTTATTTGCAGACCAATGTCTGTAACAGTGGAATCAATCCAATGGGAACAAGCCATGCAGAACTGAGCTTCCCTCCACCATCACCACCATCACCACCACCACTCTGCCACTAATTTGGATGCCACATCATCATCATTCAGAGTGGGTGCTCCACCTCCTCCACACGAGAGGACACCACCTTGCCGTCCACCAGCTCTTCAATGAGAGTCTTCACCCGACGGCTTGCAGTTGGCTCTGTAGGGAAGGGGTGACATAAGGTGCTGAGTCTGAGGAGAAGCCAGTATGGAAGAGACAAGATGTTGAGAAGGACAACAGTCAAGGGAGCTTAGCAAGGAACACAACTGGGGTGGGGTCTCCACAAAGATATCCTAGGCCTGTCCTTTGAATTTTCATCAAAGTATTTAAGCAGGTCTCCAGTTAAGGGATGGAGGACTCTCTATACATTGTTGGGTTTCAACTCCCAGCATCCCTCCCTATTGGCTCATGGGAATTTCATTCTAACAATATCTGGAGGGCCATTTTTCCCCTCCCCTGCTGTAGCCTGGCCAATGAGTGCAAGGAGTGGGGGTGGTTCATACACATCAGGCACTTGACACTTACTCTTCTTTACAGTATGGGGAACGGATTTCCAACAACACAAGTATTTTAATGCAAAAATATGAGAATACTTGCATTCATGTTTCCATTATAGAGTCTCCTACCCTGGCATGAGGTTGAACTATATGACCCTTGGAATCCCTTCCAAATCTGAAATCCCAATACTATGAGTTTTGATCTCAGAATAAGCAATATTTGTGCATGAAAGTTTCTCAGATAACATGGCCATTGACCCTGACCCTGAGAGCAACCACCTTACCTCTTTCTTCCAAAACAGGAAAGCATTATCTTTTCAATCTTTATTAATAGCCACAGGCTCCCATCCCATCTGCCAGTCATTTGCCCCTGCCACCAAGCACCAATTGTGACTTTTGCCACACTACTGCTAGCCCCCACAGTTTGGGTGGCTTCCAGTGATGTACCACAGCATGATTCTATAGGTGGCAGATCAGGGAGATGGCCAGCTTAGGATGTGCTAGGCAGGGCTGGGTATGACACAGCCTGCCTTTTTCTGTTGCCATGTACGTTCTGAAGCTGTTGTGACAATTGGACCTCAGTGTCCGACTGTGGCTTACAGCCCAGTCAAGCTGTCTTTGGAGCCTAGAAGGCTTTCCCCCCAGGATTAACTGTTTAGAAATCCCTAGGTAGGTTTGTTTGCTTTTCTCTGTTTCTCTGCTCAAAGCACATGGCTTGGCTTTCTAACTTGAGTCATCAGAGTTCTTAGCAATAGAGGACCTTTATGGAATAACAGCTATGAGACTCTAGCTCAACTTTCTCCAACCCAGCATCCTTCAAAAGCAGTGGCCTACACATCCCATCACCCCCAGCCATTACTGCTGGGTGTGATGGGAGTCACATCTGGAGTACTTAAGTTTGGAGAAAAGTGATCAAGGTTACGGATCTGTGAAGACCTGGTAAGAAAGGGCTTGGTCTTTTAAGTAGGAATCACTATTATATGGCTTTGAGTTCTTTCCAAAGTTATTTCACTATTATAGATTTTCAGTGTAGCTAAGGGCAGCAGAGATGTTCACAAGATGCTCAGGAATGTACAGTGGCTCCTAGTGGTTTTCATATCAGTGGGGTGATTAATCCACTTTGGGGTTTAGCCTAGATTTTAAAACTACTCAGCAATATTGATCCTATTATATATATATATACACACACACACACACACACACACATACAAATACACACATACATATATACATACATATACATACACACACACACACACAAACATACATACCCATACATACAGACATACAAATACACACATACACACCATATTCTATATATAGGGTTCAGCTGCTCAGATAGCATCTTTAAGTTTAGACTAGAAACCTAGAATGCATTAACCATCTGGCTGATATGGAAGCCATGCACTGCCACTTGACATATTGTTGTGTGCCTTCAAGTCATTTCCAACCTATGGCAATCCTAAGGCAAACCTGTCATGGGGTTTTGTGGGGCTGAGTTTGTGTGACACACCCAAGGTCACCCAGTGGGTTTCCACAGCTGAGCAGGGAACTGGTCTCCAGAGTTGTAATGCAGAACTCAAAGCACTACACCACACTGACTGACTTGACATATACATTGGTGGTATTGAAAAGAGAGCTGTCAGTGGAAGCTTGTTTTAAAAAGGGTCACACTGCCCTCTAGTGGATAAATCCTACAGCAAAACCTAGCCTTTATAAACTCTCTTTTCTGGCTCACAGGTGATTCATTTACACATGAAATAATTGGGTGAGTGGGTTTGGGAGATACTGTACATTTGCTTCAAAGTCATCACTGAAGAATCATTCAGTACACAGTGGTTTGTCATCTCCACCATCCACCAATTTCAAAAGCAGTTTTCCCCACAATAGTGCCCTGAATTACAATCCAGACTCTGGCCATTTTTGCACTACACTGTTATAGTGCTATTATTCCACTTTCAACATCCTGTGGAATTTTGGTGCTTGTAGTATACTGAGGCCAAAGAGCTCTTTGGCCAAGAAGTCTAAAGGCTCCTTCCTAACTGGAAACCCCAGGATTCCATAGGATGTTGAAAGTGAATAGCACTATAACTGTGTAGAGCAGAAATGGCCAAAGTCTGGATCACATCATAATTCATCAAATGGATCTGCATCAATACATAACTAATGCCCTATTCAGGCATTCTGTAAGATAATTAAAGTACACATGTGAGGAAAGGAGCATGCAAGCCCTCCATCCTCTGCCACTGTTCTGCTTGTGTGTAAGGTGCACCAAGAGGCTCTTCCTTTCAAGGTGTTGCTCTCTATCATATGTGGAAAGCAGAAACAGAGAGGAAGGGCTAGCATGTTCCCCTTTCACATGCTGATTTTGCGTAGACTACAGAATGCTTGGGTGCATCACACACACACAGCTCCCAGAAAACCTGGTGGTAGGTTCACCTTAAGGTCGTCATTGGTAGGAAATAACTTGAAGGCAGGCAACAACAACAACAACAACAACAACAACAACAACAGGATGCCTGAATAGGGCTCAGATTTTAAGTTGGATTAACCAGCATCACCTCTACCCCCCTGCAAAAAAGGAGGGGGCATGTAGTTTTCTGGAGATCCTGAGAATTCTTTGACAGAGACCCCATCGTTCCAAGGATTCTCTAGCTGAAGGGCAATGAGAATTAAACAAGATGGCAAATGACTTTCTTTGTAATGTGTGTCCAAGCTATCCTGGAGATCTTAAAAAAGCAAGTTGAGTCAGGACAAATTGAGCATGCCAAAATCCACTAAAAAGCACCTTACTTTGCTAATGAGCAACACCATTTGTTTAATCTAGACCAGTGATTCTTAACTTGCGGTCTGTGACATCCTCATAGGGGGTCCACAAAGGCTTGAAGAAATGTTATAAGCTTTTACAGTTAAAACAGAATGAATGAATGAATGAATGAATGAATGAATGAATGAATGAACAAATGAAGAGACAGACATACATATGGACGGTCATACATTGATCTCAAAGAGTAGGAGTTTGCTGCCAATGAAAGACATCATTTGTCCAAATGTTCATTACAATATCTCAAACTGCTCAAAAGTTATAAAATTGTTTGATAGCAAAAAATATACTTAGCATTAGCTACTTCTGCACACAGTGAGAACATGCAAGTGAATGACACTGAGTGGCTAAGAAAAAGCACATAACATTTCTTGCTATTGCACATACAGCCAGAAACCGCCTTGGGTTAAGTCTTGGTGGTCTACGGCAACAAAAAATATTTAAAAGGGGTATGTGGTAAAGAAAATGAAGAATCACTGTTCTAAACAGTAGCGAGGTAGACAGTATTTGTTGGACTATGAGTCCCATTACCCTGATCATCCAGCTATGCTAGCTAGAACTGATGACAGTTGGAGTCTAGCAAATCTGGTACACCACATGTTCTCTAGTTTTGCTCAAGGTGAGTGGTTCCCAAACTATGGGTCCCAAAGCTAGCCAGTGTGGACATTAGGCAAGAAGTTTTGGAACTGTAGTCCAATATCTGGAGACCCACCCCTTCCAAAACTAGGAACTACTGGCCTAGACTATTTGCTTTCAAACCCATTCAGTCCAGGGGTATGGGGTTGGGGTATGGGGTTGGGGGGGAGGTGATAAATGAAATCAGGAAGCAGCAGTTTTCTTTTAAAGGATCCACACTTACAGTAATAAAAGCTGGTATTGTTTTACTCCAAAATTATTCAAAATGATAATATGTTCTCAGTGTACATACATGCAAACATCTACAGATTTCAGCTTGGACATATGCATGTATACGCAGATTTCACAAAGGACAGCATTGCCCAGAAAGTGACTGTTTAGAAGAATGAATATAAGGACATGTTGAAGCCACCCACAGCTAGACAGTGGGACCCAGAGCATCATTGTACCATTGCTCAGTTTGGGATGTCTTCATATTAAATGAATATGAAGACATCCCAAACTGAGCAATGGGACAATGATGTCTTAAAAGTGACTTTCCAAACTCTGTAGCTTACCTGGAGTAGCTGGTGGGTCACTCTCTGATCTAAAAGAAGCAAAAACACTAGTTCAGTTAAAGGCATTGGATAAGGATATCTCCAAGGATGGGACTTGGGGAGGGACAGAATTCAGCCACATAGCACTCACAGACCTGGCTCCAAAGATCCCTAGGCTTTCAAACCAAAAAATTATTTGTGCCTTACCCAGTTCCCCTCCTGAATCCTTCTGTATAGAAGTTTAAGTCCATATCCACATAACAAATATAAAGCTCATTTTCTACGAGTACACAGCCCCCAGTCTTTCCACTGAATGTATGCAAAATGCTTTGTCACCTATACTAATTTGGAACAGCATATGAGTTCCATTGACTGAGCAGACAGTTCCAAATGATTCAAGCATGAGAGCTGAGTCCCTTGTCATAGAGAAGAAAGTAAGTCTGCAGTGCCCTTAGATTAAAGCCCTTCCACATTCTGCATTCTGTGAAGAAGCCTTTCCGGAGGCTCACGTTCCAAATCTGATTTCAGCTACGAACTCGCCTGTATGGCCTTGGGCAAACCACAGTTTCCCTAGCCTCAACTTACTGCCCCCCCACCCCCTGCTTCTGCAAAATGATCCACATCTATCTCTAAAGTTTGGAAAAAGAAGGATTCATTACCAAGCAGACCAGCAGGCAACATCATGCCTACCTTCCCTGGCACCTCTTACCCATCCAGAAGGCGTCGGTAAGTGGCAATTTCCTGTTCCAGTTTATTCTTGATATCCATCAGCCGTTTGTAATCCTCAGATTGGCGCTGGGCATCAGATCTCAGCTGCAGCAGCTCTGCCTCCCTGGCAGAGACCAGATCACGCAGTTGTGACAGCTCCATCCCATAGCGGGATTCGGTCTCCGCCAGGGTACTCTCTAGGGCTATTTTCTGGAAATAAGAGGGTTTTTTTGTGAAGGTCTGACATAGACCATAGCCTCTCTGCACCAAAGCAGAGAGTAGATCAAGAGACACAGTAAGCTTTGGAGAGCTGTACAGGGCTTTATCACATTGCACTGTTACACTGCTATTATTCCACTTCAACAGCCACAGGAACATCCCATGGAATCCTGGAGTTTGTAGTTTAGGGAGGGTGATTTAGAATTCTCAGCCAGTGAGCTCTAACGCCTCACCAAACTACAAGTCCCAGGATTTCATAGGATGAAGCCACAGCAGTTAAAGTAGAATAACAGAGAAGACTTATGAATCTTCGTACTCAAAATGTGAAGACTGATGCAGAACTGTGATCATTTTAACCCTCCTGTGTCCAAGCCACAGGACCCTATGACTTAAGACTGTATGCTGGATTATTGCATGTCATGCATCACTTGCATTTTAAGGTTCTAGTCTTCAAGATGTCTCCCTCAAGGCCATTATATCCTTGCTCTCAATTTTTGTTGTTCCTCACTCTTGCCGTCTCCATTCTACAAAACTTGCCTCCTATTTCCTCTCAGTTTTTGTCACCTCCTATGCCACCCCTGTGGCTTTTTATGCTGGTATCATGGCATTTGGAGCATAATTTTTAAAAAAGACCCATTATGCCAGCTTCAATTAGGTTGTTACCATTATTGGACACATGCTTGTAACATGTTGTGTGATTTGTTATCAACACAGTGTGTTGCCATTATACTAGTTTATATGGGAGGTTAAAAAATCATCCACCAAAAGCTGCCTGAATTCAATGGGAGTTGCCCCTGGCCACTTCCCCAATCCCAAATGTAAAGACTAGTTTTATCTCTTGTTCTTTAACATTATTTTTAGGGTGAGTTCCTTTGGCTACTACAGGCCCTCTTGAAAAAAAATGTATTGAATGGAGTAGAAAGCCTGACATTTCCTGTTTTGAAAAGAAAATTGGTCTATACAAGACTTAAACTGAGAGGGATCCCTGGAAATGAGGTAAAATGGCCAGGAGCAATCTCACCCAAGGTTTGGGAGTGCTACTAGCTGTTTTAGGGCAACCAAAAAAAATGCTTCCCATGGAGGTACAGCCCTCAGGTCCCCCAATTCCTACGGTTGTCCATCCCTGTTTTAACATATCACAACCTTGCCAAAATCCGTAATACTGACCGTGCTCCGGAGAGATTGTAGCTCTATCTCCAAGGCCTGAGCTAACCGTTTCAGCTCTGTGATCTTCATCAGGGAGGCCTGAAGGGCCTCAGTACTGACAGCAACCTCCTGGTTGATGGCATCACACTGCAGGAGAGAAGAAACTATTACTTGTGGTGGATCTCCCATATTAACAGCTTATCTAGAAGGGTGTTGCTTCTTTATGGTATTAAATTAAATTCTCAAAGTTTTCCAACTGTTTGACCTTCCAGTGCAGGGGATGTTTGCAGGTTGACTTGCTCAGTCACTGGCTCAGCCCCTGCACAATCAGTCGCTCCTCAGTCACAGCATCATCATCTTTCACACATGCATCATTTCATGACACATTAATTCAGTAAGTAATTCAGTAAATGGAGGCAGCCCTCCACCCAAGTCTTACCTCCCACCCCCCACTACCCTTGCCAGATCCTCCTCAGCCTGGGCAACACCAGGAGTGGTGGGAGAGGCAGCCCCTCCACCTGGCCCTGGCTCATCGCCCTTGCCAGGGTCTTCCTCGGCCCAAAGTGGTGGCAGCGGGGGGAGAGGCAGGCCCTCTAGCCAGGCCTGGCCTGCTGCCACCCTCACTGAGGTCTTCCTCAGCCCAGGGTGGTAGCAACAGGAGAGGCAGTCCCTCCACCCGTTACATTCAGACAACACACCGAAACACTGCAGCCAACACACTAATGTGTCACAACACACAGTTTGGAAAGCTCTGCTCTATGGTCAAGATTATGAAATTTGATTTTGGAAACCCAGGTTCAAGTCTCCTTTCAGCCAGGAAACCCACCAGGTCACTTTGACCCAGTCACTTTATTTTGGACTAATCAACTTCATGGGGATGTTCTGAGGATAAAAGTGAGGAAAGGGGAACTCATTGAAGGAAAGGAATATAAATGTAACTTCTAAGTAAACATATAATACATAAAATCTCAGAATGAAAAAACCTCAAAGCCTATTTTTACATCCTATCTTTTTCCTACTGTAACGGATCCAGCCCTCTGTGCACATGTGACACCCCCACACACACATATGTTATCAAATAGTCACCACTACTGCTTTTTGAAAAGAGCCTTTTTGGCTCCTTTTTCCAAACCTGGGCTTTGTGAAGTGCCTCAGCTTCCTGGCGGTTCTTCTCCGTGACATCCTCATATTGGTCACGGATCTCTGTCAGAATTTTCTGTAGGTCAACACCTGGCATGGAATCCACTTCCACATGGACGGTGCCCCCCAGCCGTCCCTGGAGAGAAGTCACTTCCTGTATGAGTTGAAAGGCAAGTTTATTATTACATAGTCAATGAAGAATCAACCAGACATCACAAGGCACAAGGGTTGGAAGGATACAGACACCACCCATTAATGCCATGCCCCAGTCATGTATTCAATTAAAATAATCAGAACTATTTCCAGTGAGTCCCATGACCAAATCCTGGAGAGTACACTGTACAATGTCTCAGCTGGACTGCCATGTCTTCTTCCAGCATATTCCCTTCTGTTCTTCATCCCATGCCACCCATCCACCTTCAGCAAGAGTCTGTCACCATTTCATGTCCATGAAGCACACAGTTCCCTCCCTGGGCTGTTTTTGGGACCCTCCCCTCCCCTGCCCCATACACACATTTTTGTATTACTGCAGTCATGAGGGTTCCACCGAGCCTGATAATACTTCCATTTAATACCAAGGTAGACAAACTTTGGCAACCTATTTTGCTACATTTCCCCTCCTGATCTAGTACAGGCCACTTTTCTTGAATGCACTTAGTTTGGGAGATGAGTTCACCCTCAAAACTGGAAGTTTACTTGTAGGTTTTGGGGGTGGCCATTTCCGTACTGTATTGTTAATAGTGCTATTATTCCATTTTAAACATCCTGTGGAACTCTGGGGTTTGTAATTTACTGAGGCCAAATTGCTCTGTGACTGAGAATTCTAAATGCTCCTCCCCTAAACTGCACACCCCAGGATTCCATGAGATCTTGAAAGTGGAATAAAAGCACCATAAGAGTGTAGCACGGAAATGGCCCCAAAGATAGACTCTTTTCCTCTTTCAAACATACACTCTAAAACCAGTTTCTGCACCTGCTTTAGAGGAGAATTACTGCTTCTAGTGGCTTCCAAGAGTAGCAATCCTTTTTGAGCTGGGGCAAAAAAAAAAAGACAGGCTGATCAAAAAAGCACAAAAATCTCCTTGGAGCCACATGGCATTCATGGAATGAATGATCTAGTGTGAAAGTAGTGAAGTTTTGGCTATGTAAGCAACAGCATTTGTGCTTGATCACTGGGCACAGAGGAAGTGAAACTTGGTTGTGTACCAGCTAGGCAATGTGTACAAACTACTTTGTTATGGCTCTGCTGATCACCAAACATCACGGAAGGATCCCAAAGGTTACATTTTCCAATAAATGAAAACACTATTTTTAAAAGCATTACTACACTTTCTTTAGTATTTAGGTTTCTAGGGCCATTTCCGCACTACACTGTTATAGTGCTCTTATTCCACTTTCAGCATCCTATGGAATTCTGGGGTCTGAAGTTTAGGAAGGAGCATTTAGAGCTCTTGGGCCTCTGGAAACTACAAACCCCAGAATTCCATGGGATGTTGAAAGTGGAATAATTACACTATAACAGTGTAGTGCAGAAATGGCCTAGGTTTCTTTTTTACCAAATTGGCTATGATAGACACCAATTAAATCAAAACATCCATCTGGTTGAGTATATCTTTTCATAGACCAGTATAGACATCTACAGACAATAATTTACCAAGGAATAAACTATGAGAATGTTCATGTAAGCAATTCCTTGGAAACTGTAATCACCCACATTATCCTGCCAAATGAGAAAGAGGATTTAACCACTCATCCTGAAACACAAAATGGTAATCTGATCCCCATCTTAGTTTGCTCTTAATGGTCTTCCACACTACTTTCAGTTTGATGTTTTCAGTCAGAATTAAATGAATGCTATTTCTCTCGGTATTGAAACCATGGGAAGATAAAATGGTAAGGACAGAGTCTGGGAAAGTTACTTCTTTGGACTACAACTTATAGAATCCTTCAGTCAGGACAGAATTCTGGATATTGTAGTCCAAAAAAAGTCCAGGCCCTGATTCTATTAATGAGCTGTGCTCTGCTTTGAGAAAATGTGGTCTAGAATTGTCATAGTCTGAAAAGGTAATATTTCGAAGCTCCGGGACACACCTTGAAACCACAGGCTACTGGTAAAGCTATATGGTTTTAAGGCTCCAGGTTCAGTCCCAACGCCACCAGATAAAGGATTTGCAAAACACAATTTTATTCTGTGTAGGGTGTTTGAAGCTGAATTAGCTGCTTATCTTCACTGATGGATCAGAGATAACAGCAAAGAAGCTTGCAAAGAAGGTTTTATAGAAAAAGTTTTCACCACTCAGCCAGAAAATAATAGCCTGTAGTTCTGTCTCCATGGTGAGATGTTACATTGCCTCCTGGAAACCTAAAAGCAGGCGTGGGCAACTGTGGGGACTCCATTAGCCTCCTGGGAAACCTGGCGGGGGGCTGCATCCTTCCCACATACCCCACTGTAAAAAAACACAATTTTTTATCCCCAAATGGTCCCCAATGTTGTGGGCTATGGGGGCATATTTGCCATGGTTTTAGCTCCCCTCCCCAGGCCATTTCAGGCCCAGATGATGCCTCTTTTCAAAAAACAAAGATTTTAAAAAGGCCTTTCCTGGGCCTAAAATGGCCCGGTGGATCCTTCAAAATATGGCAAAGATGTCCCATTCTCCCAAAAGGGCACTCGGGGCTAAAAAATATTGAATCCCTGAGAAGCCTTAAGGGCTCCGAAAATGACCTTGGGGGCCACGTTTTGCCAATTCCTGCTTTGACATATACTGATACTTTCCTAGCAAATTTACAGAAGGACAGGAGAAGTCAATGACCCCTGGGGGTTCCAGCAATCATTTAATACTGACGTGCTCTTGCTGCTCAAGTGCTGAAGAGCAAAATACAGACATCCCTCTACATTTTCTGGGGTTAGGGGCACAGGACCCCTGTGAAAGTGAAAAAAACATGAATAACTCTAGGTCCTCCCAAACCAAATTTAACACACAAAAAAGTGTGGTCACCATATTCAACCCACCATGGATTCCTTTAAGGCATCAGGGTTCCTTCACAAGGCAGAAGCGGGTGGCTGGTGGGGCTTACTGCCACCTCCACTGCTGTTCCACACCATTTTTAATAGGGACTTAAAAGCCTCATTTGCAATTTCTCAGTCTCATGAGGCTTGCAGTCCCTATTAAAAACGGCACAGGGGGGCAGCAGAGGTGACAGCAAATAATCCATGAATAAACAAATCTGCAAAAGTGAAACCTGCAAATGTGGAGGGTTGACTGTATATCCAGCAAAGATCTCATCTGGCATCAAGGTCTCCCGTCCCTTCAAGGTAAATGTACCTACCTCCTTGTGGTTTCTCTTCAGGTAGGCCAGTTCCTCTTGCAGATTGTCTACCTGCACCTGCAAGCTAGCCCGACTTGCATTGACATCATCCAGGACCTTGCGCAGTCCACTGAGGTCCCCCTCCACGGACAGACGCATGGCCACCTCGGATTCCAGCCTATGGGGGCAAAAGGGTTCTTATAGAGAGCCAACATGATATAACGGTTTGAGTATTACACTAGGGCAATTCCGCACTACACTCTTATAGCGCGATTATTCCACTTTCAACATCCTATGGAATCCTATATTCCGGCCCCTCCCAAAACTGCAAACCCCAGGATTCCATAGGATGTTGAAAGTGGAATAATCACACTATAACAGTGTAGTGCCGAAATGGCCTAGTAGGACTCCCAGACACTAAGGTTCAAATCTCTGCTCAGACATGGAAACCCGGCGGTGATCTTTGACAAGTGACATTCTCTCAGCCTCAGAGGAAGGCAATGGCAAACCTACTCTGAATAAATCTTGCCCAGAAAACTCTATGATGGGGTTGTCATATGTCAAAGTCAACCTGAAGGCACATAACGACAATCATAATGCTTATTATCAGCCATGGCACTCCAAGACCATGTAACTGGGAATGCATACGATAGTAATGTAGGCCTAGATAATGTCAGCAGCATGAACAGTGACTGATTAATGAATAAATGTAGGCTCCAGGTCTTTGAGCAGGAAGTTACCACTTCTAAAGCAGACTTTCCTTCATATAAATCTAATCACTTGATGGCAATTTACTCGATATTAAATCCAACAATAATTAGTAGGGACAGGGAGGAAGAAAGATCATGCCCTCTCACAGTCTTTGCACTAGACTGTTATAGTGCTATTATTCCACTTTCAACATCCTCTGGAATCCTGGGGTTTGCCATCTAGAGAGGGGCCTTTAGAATTCTCAGCCAAAGAGCTCTTTGACCTCAGTAAACTACAAAGCCCAGAATTCCACAGGATGTTGAAAGTGGAATAATAGCATTATAACTGTGTAGTGTGGAAAGGCCCTGAGTCTACTCCCAGTCACTATGTGTTGTTCAGGCCTTCTGCACAGCCTCTGTTGTACAGAAGATTCAATCAACAGACAAGCTCAAGAAAAGGAATAATTGACATGATCCCCTTCCGTGCCCAGCTCATCCCTGGATTTCATGTTGTCTTTGTTGGTGGTGGTGCTGCTGCGTGCCTTCAAGTAGTTTCTGAGTTACAGAGACCCTAAGGTGAACCTACTGTGAAGCCTTCGTCTCAAGATTTGTTCAGAAAAGTTTTGTATATAGTCTTTTAACAAACTGTAATATTTTAATGTTTGTTTTAATTTTACATATTGTTTAATTTTTTAAAATCTTAGATTTTAGTAATGCTTTTGCATTGTTTTTAATTTGTACTGTTTTAAGTAAGATGCTAGGCCACTTTGAGTCTCATCACTGGGAGAAGGGTGGGATATAAATGAATTAAATAAATTTGCCTTTGCCTTCCTCTGAGGCTGACAGAATGTGATGTGCCCAAAGTCACCCAGTGAGTTTCCATGACTGAGTGGGGATTTGAACCCTAGTCAAACCATTACACCACATTGGCTCGCACCATATTACCTTTACAGAGTAATAATGACAACACTTCCCAGTGAGTTTCTGCATGTCAGGATGCTGCTATGTACAGACACAAATGCAGAAATAAATACAAATGCATGCATACATGCAAGCATACATTTAGGAAACAGGGAACAGATCTCTTTGGGGTTTTTTTTAAAAAATATCCAAATAGACAATGGCGACTCTACCCCTAAAGCTTATAATGATCACAAAGAAATAAAAACACAATGGAAACAATATACTGAATAACTATATAAAAGAGATGAAAGGATGACAGAGTCATTCAAGAAAGAACCGTTTGAAAATGAAAATGAATGAGCGAGTTTTGTTGATTGAAGATTGACATGTGGTTAAATTTTATCTTAATTTATACAATATATGAATGTATTTCTACAAATGTTAATGTTAAATCTTAAAATGCTATAAATGAGGTAAACCAATTAGTAGGATTATGTTTGTATTAGCAGAGTCCTGATGTGCTCAAAAGGTGGAAATAGAACCTCATTTATTTATGCAGTATATTATTGTAAAGACAATCTAGTCAGGGAGTCAGGTGACGATACGGAAGATTGGAAACTGAACATTAGAATGTAGACCTTATGTATGTATGCCTAAGTCATACTGATTACGTATTGTATTTGTTGAGACATCACTTATTTTTAGTATGCAGTCTCTTTAACCTTTTATAAAAATTGAAACATTTGAAAAAAAGAAAATGAACTCACAATTTCAGGAAGTGAAGTGGACTCACAGGACTCAGGAGAAACAGAGGCACAAGAACAGATGGCAAACCAATGGAGCTATTTGAAGATCTGAGCAGGGCTATTAATAAAGAGTGACTTAGAGATCTCTCATTCTTAGGGTCACCATAAATTGAAGTTGACTTGAGAGCAGTTGACAGCAACAAAACTAGGGATGGGACAAATCTAGAATTTTCCAAATCAGAATCAGAATCTCTGGAAGGTTCTGGGAATCCACGAATTTCATGAATCTCGAATCTTTCCTATCCTTTTATTAAAAAGGGTGTAAACAGCAAGGGAAAGAAGGATAATCTTGGGCAAGACACACTCTCTCAGCCTTAGCAAAAGCCTAGGCAAAAGCAAACCTCCCTCTGAAGAAATGTGGCCAGGGCAATTGTCATAGTTTTGCTCCAGGATCTCCCCAGATTGAAAATGACATGAAGGCCCTTTCTACGCAGGCAGGAAAATTTGGATTAATCCCACATTGTCCTGCCTGTGTAAATAGGACCACTACAGGTCAAAACTGGATTTTCTTTGCATAGGTCCTTATGGCATCCTGGGGTTTGTAGTTTGATGATGCATCAGCACACTTTGGCAGAAAAGGTTGTGACACCTTGTAAAACTAGAAACCTCAGAATTGTGTATGAAAGAGCTTTGCAAGGGAGCTATGCAAAGTAATCTTTCAGCTGTCCTTGAAATCTCAAGATGGTACCTTCCAGTCAAGTGCTGAACTTAAATATTAAATATTCAATTTAAATATATTAGAATACAGTCCCAGATGTAATTTCTGAAATTGTTAGCAAAGGCCATTATTACTCCAAGGAAAAAACTTGCCATCTCCCCTTGTGTGTCTGGTCTCCTAGGTTTTCAGGCATCCTGGCCTCCAACAAAGTATTTGGTTGGTGGATTTGAAAAATTCGGTTTGCCTATTTTGGCACAGGGATTCAGATTCGTGAATCTCGAATCCTTCCCCAGGATTCAAGGATTCAGTTAGCCCATCGTTAAACAAAATCTATAATACTGAATGCAAGAAATACAGTGGGAGAGGGGGACAGTGATGATGAAGAAGTCTTACTTCACTCTGAAATCATCAGCAGCAAGTTTGGCATTGTCAATCTGTAAGACCAGACCTGCATTATTCAAGGTCTCCTGTTCAATCTGCAGAGACACAAAAGAGGTTGGTGAGGTTCCACAATGAAACTGTAGAGAACAACCTAGTAAGGTGAAATTGAGGGCCACCAAACAGCTTGCCACTTTTACCCAATTCTGCATAAAGACTAAAGGACAGGCACTCATCCTGGTTGACACCATAGCTATGCCCCCGAAGAGAATCCAAACATCCAGGTCAACTAATCAGTTGCAGCTTTGGGCCAAGTTCCTATTTGCCTGCTGATGGAGGGTAAATTTCTATGAATGTATGTATGTTGGTTGTTGCAAGGATGTTTGTGCAGTCTGCTTGTTCTTCCCTGGGTGTGCAAGGTGTAGCTGCACTAAGGAATCTCCTACTGCCCTTGTACAACCAGAGCAAAGATGTTGAAGAAATAGGTTTCTGGATATCTCCTTGCACAACACGTATAAAAGTATGTGGCCCTTTTCGCACATAGGTCATTAGCGCAATGAGGGAGAGCCCTCGCGCTATTGTAAACTTCGCAAAAAAGCCCCTTGCACTCCACACACAGCAGGGCATTTGTGAGAGAGCACCATTCCCTGCCTGGTGCCTCTTCCGCATGTCGGTGTCGTGGGCCACGCCCAGGTCCCTCCCTGTCCCCGCCCCACCGGCCCTGATTGGGCGGTGGGTTTTCTTTTTTTTCTTTTTTTCAGCCTATCGTGCTAACGTTAGCACGATAGATCCTGCCAACAGGCCATCGCAGCAGCCCCAAGGGCAGACCAGTAGCAGAACTACGGTGCTAATGCGCTAACGTGCTAACGATAGCACCAGTTTTTTTTAAAAAAAATAGTCAGCCAGACCCCAGGGGCTGCTGTCGTCTCAAGTGTGGCGACGCAACCCCGGGGTGGGCTCTTGCGGCAACATGTCGGGCAGTGTTCCCTGCTACCATGGGGGCAGCGGCGTCCCTACTGCTGGGCGGGGCTTCCTCTGGGAGTTGCTGTGTGACAGACAGGCAGCTGGGACTGCCCGCACCCCGCCCACTCCCGGCTCCTTCGCGTAAGAGGGCTCCGCAGGCCCGCGGGTTGCGCGAGCGATACGTAAAGGAGGTCATTTTCGCTTCCAGGCGAAAATGAAAAACGCGACTCCAGCACTACTCACGATCGCGAGAGCCCCGGGTCGGCGGGAATGTCATGCGGTACAGCGGCTCGTGAAGGGGGGAGGAAGCGTGTTTAATACGCTTTCAAACTGCCATGCGAAAAGGGCCAGTAACTGAGAATTATGCCAGCATAATCCATTTTACAATTCCCCAGGGATTTCAGTTTACATCTCCCCTAGACTCATCTTGTGTAAAGTGAACTGGAATTAATTACCTGTTCAAGATAATATTGTGAGGGCTGCAGCTAAGCTCAGCAGAATCAGAGATGCAGGAAATAAGGTGTGGAAAATAATGTTACTGTCCTTGCTAATGCAAATGACTCAGTGCTTTGATTTTGTGTGAGTTCACAACAATGAACATGATACTACAAGGCACTAAGGCAGGGATTGTAGAAGCAACCCATAAAGCAAAAATTGCAACAAAATGTCCTCCCTTCCTAAATATGTGTCCCTGTAAAAGGCTCCAGCCAGCAATGTGCAAGTATTGCTGCTAACAATAACGTGTGATTTCTTTGCTTTAAAAAAATGAATAAAATTTAAGATGGAAATGTATTGCAGACAATTGGTGAGTGCAGAATTGTTGTAAGTTAACTGTTCCAAACTTTGTGATCAATTACAGTTCCTGAAATTGGATGAAATCCACCCCAATAACATGCTGCAGACTTCAGTTAGTTGGTCAGTTGTTGCCCCCTTGGTAAACCCTGTCCCGGGGTCTACATTATTCTAACCCACCAGAGAGGCCACCCAGATGCACACATCGGCAATAACGGTCGTACGATCAAACAAACCAGGTCAGGCCAGTAAAATCCCCAGTCACATAGCCACAGGAGACCTCATGCTGTGATAACCCATGGTGGACAAAAGGTCCTTAACCTTTAAGGAGTCCGCTTGAAGGGAGTAAAATGTTGGGAGTGGAACATTGGGCGCTGGAAGCAATAAAACCTTATCAAATCGATCTCCAGACACTCACACCACAGCCCCAAAGTGGAAGAAGACTGACTGACTGAGCCTGACCCCATAAACATTGGGTAAAAGATCCTTAATTACCCTGCCCTCTTTGCATTGCTAAAGCAGTGTTCATAGCTAATTTTCCCCACAAGTGATAATTTTGACAGGCGTTGGGAATCCCCCTAAGGGGCCCCCAGCAAGCAGGGTAACACCGTCTTTTTCTCTTCCCAGAAAATCCTAGGAACGGTAGTTTTGTAAAAGGAAGGTAGGGATTCTCCAGCAGAAAATCTTTTTGCTATACACTCATGGATAATTTCTGTGATTCCTTGAAAAAAGCATAAAGTGTTTATATAGAAAGGTTATAAGTGTACAGTGTAGATACATACCCAAAAGTCTTCAAAAGAATGTGTACTCAATGCAACTATATATCACCCAACAAAAGAACTGGCATAGTGTTGTGGTTTGAGTGTTGGACAAGGCTTCAGGAGAACAGGATTCCAATCTCCATTCAGCTATGGAAACCCACTGGGGTAAGTTATTCTCTCTCAGCCTAAGAGGAGGGCAGTGGTGAACCTTCTTTGAACAAATTTTGCTTAACACTATAAGGGTGACTCCATAAGTCAGAGTTGACTTGAAGACACATAACAACAATACATATCACCTAACATCTTCTTTCTGTGAATATCCTAAGCTAACACAGGGAATTTTTGAACACACAGGTATTTTCGATTTCACACACCTCAAATTAATTATCATCATTAGGAACAACAGCAAATTTATTTATACTATAAATTTATTTATACTATACCCTTCTCCCTATCAAATACCAGGATTCAAAGCATCTTGATCTTACCATTCTGGCTAGGGCCGCTGGGAACTGGAAGTTTTGTCCCTGGCCCTTTTCGCACCTTACCTTGCTGCAGCAGTGGGGAGCGGCACTCACGCGAGCTGCTCACGACAGCCCTTTTTGCCTCCCCCATCGCCTTCCTTGTAGCGCGACTGTCGCACTCGTGCCCTGCCCCTTCCTTCCGCAGCACAGTCTGGGAGCTGTAGGCTGCGCGGGGGAAGGAGGCGTGACCGGGCCAGCTTCCCGACACACCACACACAGATAAATGCGTGAGGGCGCTGCGAGCATTGTGCGAGCACGCAGTATTTTCGGCTTAAAGCCGAAAATCCAAAAATGCGCGTGCGCCCCGCTTTAACGTCATGAGTGTTGCACAAGTTGGAGTGCGTCATACGGAGCAACACTCCCATTTGCGCGACGCTCAAGGGGCGTGCGTGCAAAAGAAAAAGCATGCGAAAAGGGCCCCTGTGAAAGGACCAAAGTAATCCCACCAGCCCTAACAGATATTGCCATCACCATCACTATCTTCATACCTTAGACTTCAGCTCTGAAACAGTGTTGAAATATCCAGTCAGATCTGGGCCACCAGCTGATGCTCGTTTCACATAGATTTCCCTGATGTTCTGCTCCAGCTGTGCATTGGATTCCTCAAGAGAGCGCACCTGGTACAATGGCAAATAAAAAGTCAATCCAGGGGATGATATCATGCTAGAATTTACAGGAGCGACAAATCTCTCAAGTGGGTATGTTATCATTGCTGCTTGACTTAGTTTAGCCACTAGAGGGGGCTGTTCATAACGCAGATAGATAACACACACACACACATACAAAGACACACAATAGATTCAAGAAGGCCAGTACTGAGTTCAGTAGGACTTGTGACCTAGAAAAGTATATGTAAGATTTCAGCTTCTATAAACCTTTCATAACCTACCATTATAAGTATATTGACTAGTGCACCCTTCCCCAACCAGGTGTGCTTGAGATGTGTTGGATTGCAATTCCTATCATCTCCAGGCAGTGCATATTAGATTTCAGATTTTTTCAACCATCTATAACCTTCTAATACAAATATATTGACTAGTGGAACCTTCCACAACTGGGGGCCTTTCCACACTCCACCGCTATAGTGTTATTATTCCACTTTCAACACCGTATGGAACCCTGGGGTTTGCAGTTTAGACAGGGCATTTAAAATTCTCAGCTAGAGAGCTCTTTGGCCTCAGTAAACTACAAACCCCAGAATTCCACAGGATGTTGAAAGTGGAATAATAGCACTATAACAGCGGAGTGCAAAAAGTCCCCGTCCTCTAGATGTATTGGACTACAGTTCCCATTATCCGTAAGCAGTCTGACTGTTGGCCATACTAGTCAGAGTGCTGGGAACTGTAATCTGACACATCCAGAAGACTGCACTACTATGAGGTAAAAGTTTTTTTTTTTTATGGAACTTCTCAATTCTATGTCAAAAATTCTATTCAGATTTATTATGTATAACCTTAAGACACCATGACAAAATTAAGAAAGGCATAAGATTTAAAAAAAAAAACTTAATATGGATAAATAAAATTGAAATAATTAAAAAGTTTAACAAGAACTTCATTAAAAATATAAAATAAATCAGACAAGATGTTTATTAAATCCAGTGCTATCAAGTTAAAACCTAACTTAAAGTTTATTTATACCAGTTACTAGATTTAGATTTAACGGGGAATGGTTTAGCTTTTATAGATTATTGTTAACTGCAACCAAAGACAGAACATACAAGAAGGCTGCTTGTTGAATGACTCTTGTACAAATGCGGATGATGTGGCAATCACCATGAATTGTCTCACCAATGAAATTGGGAGTTTGAGTTTTAGCTTCCTGTTGCTTGAATTTTTTAACACCAGAATACATGGCTTGAAATTCAGAAGCAACAGAAGAGTGCCTTTGAGCATGTGCAGAGTGCTTTTGCACAGCTGCGGTTCAAGGGAAGCTCATCAGAAGAGAGGGTGTCACCTTCAGGCGTGTTTCAGCCCTGGTGGCACTTTTTCCATTAGTTATTAAACACCCACAGCATCATTATATAGAGCACCCATGTTAAAGCAGCCTTTCCCGCAATGCAGACCAAGGTCAGACAGACAGGTAGTGTATGAGAGATGCTATCAAGCAGAAACTCATCTTACATATATTCAAGATGCCACCTATTGTATACAACAATGCTGGGGAGTTTGTGGCCCTCCAGATGTCACTGAATTCCAATTCCCATCAGCCCTAGCCAGCATAACCAATTTGGGGGATTATAGGAATTGTAGTTAAACGACATCTGGAGGGCCAGAAGTTCCTATGATTTTCTTCTTCTTTTAGATCCTCCCATGGGGAGTGAAACAAGGAGAGGACAATTTAAGCTGCCTCTATTCATACACTTAGGAATAAAAAAAGGAAAAGAACTTATGGCTGCATGACGCACATTCAACACAGTGTATAGTTTAAGCCTCCATCACTCTTACTTCCTGTATCTCGATTGTGAATAACCATCAATCCCATAAGAGAGAAACACCACTTTCTCAGGTCTCACACCTCCAACCAACTTCAAGATCAACATTGGCCATTTTCACACTAGCCTGTTATAGCACTATGATTCCACTTTCAACATCCTATGGAATCCTGGGGTTTGCAGTTTTGGGAGGGGCCAGGTGGGATGTTGAAAGTGGAATCATAGTGCTATAACAGGCTAGTGCGGAAATGGCCATTATCTCACCGCTCACCAACTCAGCTATCAACCGAGACCCAGCTTGACAAAGATAATTTTTTTCAAACCCTCAAAGCAATAAAAGTTACACACATCTGTTCACTTTGCACATCTGTCCAGAGAAGTTAAATAATATTCACAGTGAAAGAATGCTTTCACCCATCATACCTTTAAATGCTGTTGATCTATGGTAGAGAGCAAGTGTGTGTCATGACGTGTTGGCTGCAGTGTGTAGGTGTGTCACACGAACGAAATGAGTGGAGGGGCTGCCTCTCCCACCGCAACAGGCCAGGCCCAAGTGAAGGGCTGCTGCTGCCGTTTTGGGCTGAGGAAGACCTGGCACGGGTGGCGGCAGGCCAGGCCCAGGTGGACGGGCTGACTCCACTTACTGAATTACTTTCTGAATTACTGTGTTGCAAAACTATGCATGTTTAAAATGTGTGTCACTAATATGAAAAGTCTGGAAAGCTCTCATCTACGGTATCTCTCCTCCACCCTATTGCCACTGAAATCTATCCCACATCTGTTTACTGGGTAACTATAGGTACCCTTTAGCCAACAATTTTCCTCCTATTCAAAGTCTTCCCCCATGAACAAACCCTGACCACACAGAAGGTTCAATTATCAACATATTTACTGAGGCTTCAACAAAACTGCCAACAATCATAAATACCAAGCCCAAAGCTCTTCTGAACTTTCCACAAACTGACTCATCAAGGAACATCAAATACAGAACTTCCTTTTTTGGACTACAGCTCCCAGAGCCTCTCAGATTACAATTCCCACAATTGCCCCAATGAACATAACCACTGGCTATGCTGTCTAGTGAATTCTGGGAGCTGTAGCCCAAAAAAACTAACATTACCCAGCCTCTGCTAAAATTTCTTGGCCCTTCCCCAGTCAATGCCTGCATAAAGTTGCAAAGGGACAAACCAAATCTTCTTGTTACAAACCAAAAAAGCAGAGGTGTGGAAGCTTTGACCCTCCGCATATATCAGACTTTAATTTCCACAATACCATTCACTACCATATGAGACCTAGATAATGAAGTACCTGTTCAAATTTGTAATGGTCACTAAAAAACAAAAAGAAATCTTGAAGTCACCACAGTAGCTTAGCTTTTGGACTCATCTGAATGAATGTATAAACTAGACTATACATCAGCATAGATGTATAGATGTACTATACAGTACATCAAGTACTGTTGGTGCAAAGAAAGAAAGAAAGAAAGAAAGAAAGAAAGAAAGAAAGAAAGAAAGAAAGAAAGAAAGAAAGAAAGAAGAAGCAAGAAAAAAAAAAAAAGCTCTTCTAGGGACCTTTCCACACTACATCGTTATAGTGCTATTATTCCATGTTCAACATCCTGTAGAACCTGGAGTCTGCAATTTAGGGAGGGGCCTTTAGAATCCTCAGCCAGAGAGCTCTTTGGCCTCAGTAAACTACAAACCCCAGAATTCCACAGGATGTTGAAAGTGGAATAATAGCACTATAACAGTCTAGTGTGGAAAGGCCCTAAGTCTGTCTCTAAATAGATCATATGAGCCAAGGTATGCTGCACCACCCAACTAACCACTGTGTCCTACCATCAATAGAAGATGTTTATCTAAATTAATTCTGTATTAGAAATATCCATGAAATTTTTAAATATGTTGGTACTTCATTCCATCAGGAAACCACAGTCTTGAGCCTGCAAGACCTGAGCAGGGCAGCTGATGACCGAAGCTCTTCATGGTCATCACTTGTACGGTCATCATAAGTTGAAGTTGATTTGAATACAAATAACAACTATATATTCTAAACTATAGTCATTTCCACACTATACTGTTATAGCACTATTATTCCACTTTCAACATCCTATGGAATCCTGGGGTTTGCAGTTTAGGGAGGAGCTAGCATGCTGAAAATGGAATAATAGCGCTATAACAGTCTAGTGCGAAAATGGCCTAGATCTCTGCAGCTTGGAACTTACTTGTTAGTCCACACGGTAGAACCCCGTGTGCTCTTACAGTAGCTAAACGATTCATGCTCCAAGTGTGGAAACATTTACCATTCATCAGTCAATGATCACAAGATCTTACTACTTAAAGCCATGCATAAATGTGCAAGTCTTACAGAGGTCAAATCCAAGTTGCTTTGCCACTGAACAAAAGTAACCTGGCCAAACACACTTAGGATATCTTCTGCCACAGAGGTGGGGAACGTGTGATCCTTCAGAGGTTGTTTGACTGCAACTCCCACCAGCCCTGGAAAGCACAAACCAGTGATGGTAGATGATGGGAGTCACTATTCAAACATATATAGAGGGCCACATCTTTCCAGGAAAGAAGGAAAAGCTCCCAACCAGAAAATCCCAATCAAAAAAATTCAAGTCTCATTTTGTTCAGCTGCCTCCCAAAGCTCTGACAGCTATAGATTGATATATTTTAACTATGGGTGCTTCTTTTGCACTGGGACCTCTTCTGTATCTTAATCTCTCTACCCTGCAGTTAATTTTTCACTGGGAGATACGCTTCAGCTACTCACCCGTTCTAGGTATGCAGCCAGGCGGTCATTCAAATTCTGCATAGTGCCTTTTTGATTGATGTCGAGGATGTTTGTCTCCACAGCACCGGACCCATAACGCCGAGCCAGTGCATCCTTGACTGAGGGTGGAAGGCCAGTCATGATCCCATAGATATTTGAGGCTATCTGAGACCTGCCTAGGCCAAGCACACTCCCTCCTCTGGGTCCGTGCACACTGCTAGAGAAAGACTGACTGCGGCTAGAGAACGTAGCTGCCATGGTCCTGGTGGTGGAAGGCAAGGCAAAGCAGGAGTACAAACTGCGGAAACCTTAGAGAGAATCCCCTTTATATAGGTAAGCTGGAGGGCAGGACTAAGTCACACACAGCCTTTCCCCCACTGGATCAGCTGGTCAGTCTTCCTAAGAACAAGAGCAAGAACGGCATCTGTTTTGAAAACCAAGATAGGGGTCATTCTTTTTCCTCCTCCCCAAAGCAAATTGGCAAGGCTATTGCAAAATCCGCACCTTAGCTCTGGATCCCAGCCAATCTGTCTATGTCAGATGGAGGCCAAGATGAAATATCCAGCATACCATTTCTCATCCCCTTGTAATCCTCAAGCCAGATAGGATGGGTGGGTCCAAAAAAACCCTCTTAATTTGTATGTTGTTGCAGCAGATGGTGAAGTGGGGGGATGCAGGTTTCAAACTGCTAGAACAGGCTGGAAAAAACAACTGGAACACAGATAGCGTCCACAGATTATAAAGTTGCTTTTTAAAACGTAAGTAATTATTTAAGTAACTATAAAGCTAGCTGCCACCACTCCTAAACTTGCTACTTTAATATTACTTAAATGAATTGCTCATTACATTGTTACCTTTAAGTTCCTTTTGTTTTTAAAAGATCTATAAGAAAGGGTAAGAAAATAGGTTAACATTTGGAAAGTTCCCCCCAAAATGTCTCCCCAAAGAAGCCCTTCCTCCAAAAGAACCAAAAAAAGTAACAAATCATCATTACTTGTTGCTAACACAAGCACAAACAATTACATTCTCCCTTTTAGGGGAAAAGGAACATTATTATGCCCTTGTAACCCCCCAACATGGTATATCCCAGGTAATATATCACTACAAACCCTTGAATGTCATGCAAGATTGCCAAGGGTATCCCTGGTTTGAAATAAAATATTTAAAGGCTTACATTTCCTTCTTAAATAGTGGGTGCATTTTACCACCAAATGCAGACTTCTTGTTGTAGCATTCATATGTGATTCGTGGTGTTTTGTGTTGATGTATCATTACAATATGCAGTCCAAAGCAATTATCCCAACATCAGGGCCTGGAAAAGTTACCTTTGGAGGCTGTAACTACATGCTAGCTAGGGGAGCCTGGGAGCTGAAAGTCAAAAAGTATTTAATGTCCAGCATGAAATAGGAACAGGTAATTCTAGTATAGAGTGGGAACACAATGGCGTTCTTCAAATACGCCATTTGCCATTCCACCCACCCTTCTTGTCCACTGTAAAAGAATATAGGGGAGTTACTAGCTTCTTCACAGCTGCCGACAAAGCAGAGAGAACAATAGCAACTTCATTCCCATCAAAGAGATTAGGAGACTAAACTTTAGCTTAGTCCCATAATGTCTTTGGCGGTGATGATGCTTTTGATGTCCAAAATCCTTAAAACAGAGATGTTCCACTGGTTTAAAATTCATAAATTGTCACCATGTGATGTTTTCTGTTTAATAATGTTCCACAGAACATTGCTGACTTTTCTAATGGTGCCATGCTTTGTACTGATGGGGAAAATATAGCCCATAGATTGCACCTCCTCTCCTCTCTCTGCTGCTGAGTCAATTGAATACAAACGACTTTTGCACTTGGAATTCAGTTTGCTGCAGATGAAGTAAGTCAGAGACAAAGGATGAAAGTGGGAGGAGGAGGGGAGAGACATTTGAACTGAGACATGAACTGGGACATTTGAAAAGCAAGACTGTACCTGCCAAATCAAGACAACTGCAGAGTAGGCAAATGGAGATCAGAACTAAAAGAGACGGAAGACAGAGGATTATCAGGACTGTCCCTACTAAATCAAGGCACTTGGAGGGAAAATTAAATCACCAGTTTTTCAAAACTTACACTATGCCACTTGTACAGACCCACCAGGGTCAATAAACACTGCCACTGAAATTTACAAATTGCATAACTCAGGCAGAATACCTGATCCCAGGCTGGCCCTGTCAGTAGGCAGAATGAGGGGAGAAAGCAATAATAGATCCAGAGCTGTTCTTCCTAAACCCTTTGGCCATCCTCCTCTCAGGGAGGGCAGAGCTGTGTATGGCACAGCCCTCCACTCCTTCAACTGGCCTACTGCCCAACTTACAGTAGATGCTATCTTGTTGCTAGTTACAAAGTTCAGATTCAGCTGCTAGGCCAGGCAACTTCTATACATGGAAAATAATGGGCACTATTTTTACCAAAGATAGAGAAATGTTTTGGCTCGTTTCTTAAAAGATCTCTGCCTAAACTCTGTCGCCCCCACTATACCCCTAAAATAATGTAGTATTGTTGCAAATATGCAAAGGCTAGGTAGGACAGATATGTTCCTCTGGGGAGGAAAAATAGGAGGGTGCAGCATATCATCCAATATTTCTCAGATGAAAACTGGAACACATGGGGTCAAGCAACCTCAGAGGGTGATCAAGAAGGCAATGTATATTAATGAAGAGGAACACACAAGCTAGGAGTGGTGGTAGCAGTTGGCTTTTGCCTGAGTCTACAGGAAAGGGCAAGATTTGCCCCCCTTCTCTTCTTTCTATTGAGTTAACAGTGCAAAATACAATGCAAACCCCAGGATTCCATAGGATGTTGAAAGTGGAATAATTGCGTTGTAAGAGTATAGTGCACAAATGCCCAAGGATAAAAGGGGAAAGTGGGGAACATAGAGAGAAAC